>JAZGTI010000604.1:0-59225 GCA_036877585.1 Botia kubotai | reverse complement strand
TGATCTCAATAAACAAACACAGTGCTGCATGGAGCTTGGAGCACATCTGTCCACGAGGGCTCATTTTCTTCACTCAGATTTAATTGTGTTAAACCCTTTGACATCATTGTGGCCAAACTGAACCTGCTGACCTCGTATTCACGAGTCATACTTGTGAAGAAAGAATGAATAGATATATTCCCCCATCCTCAAATTTAGGGAGACACACTGTCTGAGAATAAATGCCCCTCTCTAAGTGCCCTTCTTTCCTTAGAGACTGAAACACTATCTTTGTGAATAGCACATCCTTTGACTATCAGATTTTGTGTCTTTGTCCTTATTCTTCTTAACTTATCCAGGGGCCCCATCTTGATCCATACAGGCCCCATCTATACATTCCCATACCTATGTTTGATCATTATCATTGAAAGGCCTTTTGTGTGCTTTCTCCCTAGTGTGATGTTTTTGGGAATTGGTACCATGTGTCAGTTCATGAGTGATGAGTTTGCTATATTGCTTCTCTCACCGAGAATCATTATCAGTCTACCTTGTGTGTTTCCTAAAAGACCTTGTTCCCTCACCTATATTGCATTGCAGCTAAGTGAAATGAGTTAGGGGCTATTTGTCCATACCACAATGCTACATTGCTGCAGTTTTTGCCTGTATATTAAGAGTGCAATTCATAAACATGCGCTCTAATAAGTGCTGGGTTGTTTTTAACCTGCTGGCTAGGTAAAATGTGGACAGAACACACTGCTAGGTATAAATTACCCGATGTTGGGTTGTTACAACACAAGGGTAATTTATGACCCAGCTGCGTTTTCCATCCACATATTACCTAGCCAACGGGTTAAAAACAACCCAGCACATATTAGAGTGTGAAAGCTGAAGTCAATAAAGAACTTTTTCCTGAAATTTGGAGCCTTCTTGGAATCTTAATGACACTCATTACCGCGCTGTTGTTCAAGATAAACATCTTGAAGATTCTGTATAGCTGAAATACTTTTGGAAATAACTTAGTCCTGTTTTGGCTAAGGTAAATGAGACTGACCTTAATGACACTGTGCTGTTTTAAGAGGCAGTCTGGCACAGGTTGAGAACATTAGCTAACTACTTATGGCAATGCACTGATCAGCATGGCTGCCTGGCAGGGACAGTGGGGTGTTATATAACCTGGAATGAGTGTAAATTGGAAGCCCATTTTGAAACTCCCAGCAAGATCTTCATTTCTAATCTCATGAGTAAAACCCAAAGTTTGCAGGTAGGAACGAGACCACAATCTCTGGTGCTTAATCACACATATTAAAGACTACAACATTGGCTTCTGGGAGTCTTGTCATGCATTTTTGCAATGCGAAAAGTAAATAAATGAAAGAAATCACCATGTTGTCAGTTAAAAGCTGGGAAAATGGCCTTCCCTTGAGGGGTTGGTCATTTAAAAGTCAATGTCTTGCAAGCACAGAGGGCTTTTGTGCTGTGCTTCACAATGCTATCACCAAAAAGGCCTCACCAGACTGGCTGACCAAAGAATCGAGGGGGGTTACTGTCTACCTCTGGATCTATAAAGCAGCTCCAGTGCTGACTTAAATGAACCCTTTTAGGATTTATCTTCATCGACCTGCAGAAGAACCACACAGGAACCATGCAAACCCACTGCTAGAGACCTGAGCCAAAGCCTTCTTCAGGAACCTGCACTGGTACTGTACAAATGTTCTTTCTAATTCAAAATATATGAGACTTTTGTTTTTAAAATAAGCATAGCATCATTACGTAGATAATTGTTTATAGATAAACAGAAAATTCAGGCCATAAGTAAACAGGCTGTGCATAAACATTGGCTTATAATCTTGAACAATCCGCAATAAATGAAAATGAATACTTATTCTAAGTAAATGTTTAAACAATTATCTTTGTTCAGTGCAATAAAATGGCAGCTGTTGGTGTTCTCATCATGCTTCTGCCTTTGACATGGGCTTGTGCACCTCAAAAAGCTGGTAAATGTACAACAAACATAATTTAAACATTCCTCTTTTAATGTGGATCAAAGTACTTAGTTTAGGCGTGAATTAATGAGCGAGATAATCTTAATGTAGACTAAATGGTCTGTTTCAGATTATGTGATGGTGTCATGTTTTCCCAACGCCATCATTGCAAACGTGCCAGAGTGTCCATACGGATGGGAAATCAGCCAGCTGTCCCTCGGCGGTGTTTGTTATACCGGAATTAACACTCCAGGCTTTTATCGGTTCACTATACCAGACCTCACACCAAAGAATCACTCTTACTGCGGTACCCTGTCTGAGGTGAGACACTGAGTCGTTTAATATCATCATACTGTGACCTCAATTTCAAGATAGCACCACAATTCGAAACAGAGCCAGTACATAAACAATTGCTAACAAAATGGATCTGTTTGTTTCTTTTTAGTATGTAGGAGGCAAAGACCCCCGGTACATATTCTACAACTCGATAGTATCCAACGATTCCTCGCTCACCGTCCGGAACCAGCCGGTCAACTACACGTTCAGTTGCACCTACAAAGCGGCTTACCTGGTGAACAACGCCGTGTTCAGCCAAAGGTAGACCCTGTTACACTGCCAGCAAATCCAGTAGGGGTAGATGTTAGTGAGCCTGTGCATTCTGACCGTTGACTTGCAGCGTCTTTACTAAACCCTCTGCTTCTTCCAGAGTGGCAACAGTTTATGTCAACAACGGGAGTTTAGGTTCTTTTAAGTCTCAGTTGTCTATGAACGTGTTCACAGTGAGTATCTCTGCTTTTCCCAAAAGTCTCCTTTGAAGACATCAGTGCTGAAGAGTGCAAATGGGAGAGGGTGTCATTTCCTCATCACTTTGCTTATTTTGTAGTGCACCACATTCTTTCCTTTAAACAATGTACCTGTAGCAGTCAAAGTTTGGACACACTTGACAAGGTTTATGTTTTTTGTGATCTTAAAAACTTTGAATGCTTGAAATTAGACATACGTTGTACCTAAGTGTAAAGTTTTTTATAATACTAAAACTGTATATACTGTACATACAATGCTGTCATTGAAAAATTTCAATAATTGAGCTGGACCAGAAGGAAAGGCAGTTAACTAGTCCAATATACATGATTACATTAATAATCCAGCATATAAAATATTATAATCTGCCATAGGCAATAATCAGCTTGTTTGATGACACCAGAACATAAGACGGTTTTCATACTTGCGGTACTACAGTTACTTAAAATATAGATTGAGTAGGTAATGACTGGTAATGAGTGTTTCAGATTTGAGCTGCAGTTCATTTTGGACTCGTGTTTTGTGGTTCGTAGAACTCCAAGTTTCTGTACGCGAAGGACGCGCCGTATGTGATTGACACATCGGAAATCGGATCTGAGGTGTTCATTGGCATTGAAGCTAAAGGACTGAGTAACAGGTGAACCATTCGAATCAGTCAAAAGTAACGCCTCAAGATTCACAGATTCACACAGCCAATGTAAAAGACTCTCTCTTTAATAGGTTCAAAGTAGTAATAACAAATTGCTGGGCGACACCTACACCTTACTCAACAGACAGGAAAAGGTGGACTTTGATTATGAACAGGTAAGGTTACATTGTCTCCAATTGGTTTTAAAAGAGAACAGTCAACACTTCCAACAGATTAGGCCGGAACGTGTTTGTTTATGTGATGGAATACTGCTCAGTGTGTAATGTTTGCTCATGGCTCACAGCTGCTCTTTGGACAACACAGTCACCATCTTTGAAAATGCCAAAGACAGCAGGTCCATGTTCAAGTTCAATTCGTTCCGCTTCCAGCGGCTGGAGAAAGTGTCCACCGTGTGGCTGCACTGTGAGGTCCAGGTGTGCGATGGTGAAAAGCTCTTCTGTCAGCCAGTAAGTATAAGTGTCGATTTAAAGAGATTGCAGTTTTAAATACATTAATGGCTACCGCTGAGACTCTTCTCAACTCGATTTCAAGACTCCATGCACGTCGAGAAGTACTGAATTCGAACCTGATCCAAATGGAGGCATCCTGACCATGGAGTTTCAAGTCAGAGGTACTTAACATTTTCACTTAGACATGATGTAAGTTTTACAACTGATATTTGTGTTTTAAACTGATTACTCATGGTTAAGCCTGACTGTTCACAGCACAACATTCCTCGAGCTATATGCATCCTGCAGGTTAGTGTTTACTCTAAATATTGTAGTGCCCACAGATGTATGCTTTTTATATACAGTTATTTTGTTATAGATTATTATTATTATTATTTTGTACTTTACAACATTATAGCTGTTTTTGTAAAACATGTTTCTATATTGGTTTCATCCTTAATCTTACATCACTTCCTGTTTAAAAGCTACCTTCCTGTTTCACTGTTTTACAGGCCCATTTCTGTGTCTGCTGTCCATACTGCTGATCAATGAATTTTTAGGATGCTTTAGTTTATAATGAGGCCAGATGTGGGTCACTCAAAATCGAAGCATACCTTTGCACTCATACAATTAAAAACAAATGCCTAAATACAGACACACAAGCAAACACCCACACAGCAACTATATGTGTGTCTCAGGGAGTGTATCGACACATGCCTTTAAATGTTCTCTCACATTTTTTTTACAGTTTTCTCTCGTGTTTAGTGTTTCCTACATGAATATTATCAGAACAAGAAAATCTCTAAAATAACAACCATTAATTGTTAATCTTTAGTCTATCAGAAACTGACACCTGTTCTTGTTTCATCTTGAAATCTGTGTAAAAATGTTTTGAGATATATTTAGTAATTAAATTCTTTTAAGAGTTTGTCTTGTTTCTAATTATAAAAATGTAGGATTGTTCTACATATGTGATATCTACGTATATATAAAACAGTGGCCAGACTACATGTCAGGGACAGTAAGTGTATGCATTTCTGATGTTTTAGCGACACCCGGACTCCTCTGGATTGTTCTTCTCTCTTTGTTCTCACAATCAATTGTTGGGGCCGCTTTGATTTTCTCCTGTTTGTACAAAAGAGGACAAGACTGTCCACAAACAGTGAGTTAGGGGTTAACATAGCATTTCCTGTTAATCAGCATTCAGTGTCATGACTTAACACATGTGCCAGACGCATACCACGATAAATATAATTTCAAATGGCTTGATACTTACGTCTGTTCCTGATTTAGGACTCGCATCACAGTCCTGACAACTTGGAGGAAATTTAAATCCTGTTTTGTTTTTCAACCAGAAGGTCTTCTGGGTACCCTTTCCCTACAGGACACATTAGATGCCTTTAGAAGCCTAGACATAACATAACAATAGACAGCTGTGTGGTTGGGCAAGTGTCCATATTGTTTTGGGGGCCACTGCAGATATAGTAGCATTGTACAAACCTTGATCTCAATTTCGCCTCTTTCCTCCAGTTCATAATTTCCAGCTTTCATGAGAATATCAGCAGTGCTTTGAGAGACATGAATTTTTAGTGCTGAAAAAAGGGCAAAACTTGGGAATCAATAAACCACAGTTAAAGTATTTCGAATGGTTTTGTTGTACAGACCTAAATACAGTCCACCTTAAAAACCTATGACAGCTGATAAAAATAGTCCTTACGAAGACTGTTGCTCTCCATCCTGGAAGCTGTGTTTACTGTATCGCCAAACAAACAGTACCGGGGCATCGTGCTGCCCACCACCCCAGCAACCACTGGGCCTGCAACAATTATAGTGCCCTTTATGCTTCTGGATTGGGTCAATTTGATATATACATATTTTATACTATATGCCAATAGTCTATACTTGCATACCAGAATTAATCCCAATCCGCAGGGCCAGTTTCTCATTAGGCAAATGCCTGATTTTAAACCTTTTAATGGCAGAGAGGAAGTGGAGGGCCATGGTAGAGATCTCCTCAGCATGGGTATTGTTACTGATAGGCAGCCCACTGGCCACCATATATGCATCTCCTATGGTCTCTACCTACCAGGGAAATAACATCAAGCAATCAAGCACTATAATGGTAGTGTATAATGGTAGTCAAGTAAATGACACATTTTTTTTGTGGTTTTGCAGTAACGGTGACAAAAATGATCACACAAACCGTTCATTCAGCCATCAACGTTACATTATACTGCAAACCTACTTGCGTTGTTTATTTCAAATGTATCTCTGATGTCATCCATACCACCCCAAGGTCAATACCGCCTCATGTACCTTGTAGACATCGTACATCTTGATGATCTCATCAAACAGGCTGTAGAGGTCATTGAGGAGCGTGACCACCTCCAGAGCCGAGCTAATGGAGCACATGGTGGTGAATCCCACAATGTCAGAGAAGAAGATGGACACCATGTCATAACTTTTGGGCTCCACTGATTTCCCAGACATTAGCAGCTCCGCAATATACCTGTAAAAACACACCAGTCATTGAAAATGTATGTTTATCTGTAGCTAATTTCTGTAATTTTAGGTTGTTGAATGTATAACAGAAATGAAATCTTGCTAGGACCAGAATCTTATTATATTACTTAATATCATCTTAACATTTGTGTATTGTTTGTGTATTGTTTATTGTTATTTGTGTAATATGTATTGTTTGTATTGTTTGAGGTAAAATCAAATCAAAACTCTTATATGCAATCCTGCTTTGGTGATTTTAACATTTTTTTCTCACAACAAAGATTAGACTGTTCTACTTTTGACAAAACCCTCACAGTGATACAATCACTCCGTGTTTGGTTACCTGGGCAACATGCTAGAGAGAAGCTTATCAGCTCTGCTCTTTTCTGCTGTGAGCTGATTGGTTCTGTCCTCCACTACCTCCTCCAGATGATTAGCATATTTCTCAAGTTTGCTCACCATGTTGTCCAGGATGTTGGCATGACTGGAAATTGATAAAACGGCCCAATGTAAATAAAAGTTCATTGCGATGTGTTTTTGAGTATCGAGATTATATGACAGCTAAACGCATGAAACGTGCACCTTTCAGGACAGGATTCACGCAGGCGTCTCCTGATACTGGTAAATGGAGGTCTGTGGTCTGGGTTCTCACTCCAGCAGTCCTTTAGCAGAGGGATCAGGCGTTCATCACAGATATCAGCAGATAGGGTTGGTCTGATGGGGTCCTCGCTCATAGGGGTCCTTAACTGCTTGATGATTTCTAACAATCATAACACAGTCCTGTTGCGTCAGTTAAAAATGGGTTAAACTGGAAATTTGACCAGCTTCTGGATTGCTATAATGCCAACAGAATTGATATACAATGGGAAGAGTATGCACCGAAAATCTGGGATTCAAAATTTAGTTTTAACTTGGAAATATGTCAAATGTTGAAAATTAAAAATGTTATGACAAAATAAATAATATTTAAGATTCTACACTATTTCTTGGTCACTAATCAAATTTTTCTGCGTACATAAAAAACAATACATGTTGCCATCAAAACAAATCAAATACTAAGAAAATTTTTAATGTTTTCATTTAAAATACTATGATGATTATAGAATATGTAAACAAAACAAGTATTCAGTAATGCAAAATGAACGGGGAAAAAAAAGGCAAACAATAGGTGAATTCATTGATGGTCTAAGATATTTGGACCCCACAGTATCATCAGACATCAGAGAAGCAAAAATGTTACCTTTCGGTTCCAGATGAACGTCATGGTATGGGCCCACCTCTGTACTGTACATTAGCTCTCGCATTATTATTGCAAAACTATAGACATCCCCCTTCTGTGTGCCATTGAAAGGGTAATAGATGTCTCTTAAAAACTCTGGAGCAGTCCAGTACATCTCTTCATACTTTGGATTCTCCAGTGGGATTAATCTGTATTTGGTTCCATGTTTGAATTCCCACAGGCCAAAGCCAGACAGCTTGATCTGTAGCCTGCTGTCCACCAGACACGTGCTGGGCCTCAGATTTCCATGGGATTTTAGACTGCTCCTGTGTATGTACTCCATGCCCTGCAGAGGACACACATCCAATCCTTTACAATGCCAAATGCTGACTGTGGCCTGCAGTTGTTAAAAATAAACAAGTATAGATTGTATGATAACAAACAGAGCTGGAGTTACAGTGAAACAACATACTCACATTAACAATGTCATAGGCGAAGGATAATTTGAACATCCAGTCCAGTTCAATTTCACTGTTGCCGAGAACATCCTAATGTACCAGAATAACAGATACACAAAGGGCTGATGATGACATCCGACACATTTCATTAACACATACAGCAGATGCTTTTATTCAAAGTGGTTTAGTATATAAGTACAGAGCCCTCGAGCTATACATTTGATGACTAAGTGCATTCACTGGGACTTGAAAACATGACCCTGGCCTTGCTAGCGCCATTAAGCGTTATTAAATGAGCTATTTTGATTTAGATTTTATAGTGGTAATCCATAACTTTCACATCTCTATCGCCACCTCTGTTTAAATCATAGAATTGCAGGTTCCTTTACATACTTTTCTGTATGTATGCTGAAGTCCAACGGACAAAAACTGACATTTCTCAGTAATAAGACCTGACAGCTCAAATCGTAAATCACTGTTTTAAGCTTACAGTTGTGACTTTGGGTAAGGAGATCATTTTGTACATTAATTTGCTATATACTTCCTCAATAAGTGATTTGTGTTTATTTTTAATTAAAATAAATACGGATGGCAGCTTTAAACGTGATCCCAAATAAATTATTGTAGGTAATCCGATGAAACAATACACACCTTCAGACTTCCTTTCTTGCAGTACTGCATGACCATACAGACGTTTGGTGGCTCGATGCACACACCGAAAAACTGCACCAGGTTCTCATGTTTCAGTTCTTTTAACTGCAGGAGAGACGCATGGTTTATCTGCTCAAGTGTTGAACCATGATTCAAATCTATGGCTTAATGTGAAAATCTCTGCGATCTTGTGGAGGGAACCTCTGAATATTTACCATGTTGAACTCCATGATAACGGAAGGCTTCTTGATATCGGTGAGGATTTGATTTTTTAAGTATTTTATGCCCACCTCGTTTCCCTGCATCAGGAGCAACGAGAGCACATTTATTAAAATCATTTCTGGGTTTGTGTTATTATGTCCTATGTTTTTGTGAGTTGCAATGCATTTAAGATATATGTTCAGATATACGATCAGTCTGTATGTACATGTGAATCAAAACCATGACTTTTGCATTCATAATACTTACAATGCATTCAGTACACACGTTTAATCAGCATGTGCGTTCGCTGGGAATCAAACCCATGACCTTTGCGTTGCTAATGCAATGCTTGACTGAGCCACAGGGATTTTGTTGTACCTGATAGAGACCAACAGTGGTGTAGATGGCTTCCTTTCCACTTCCTCTGAGACTACAGCTGTTGGAGGAGAGAACGGACTGAGATCCTCCGCTGCCACATTTGCTTGGAGTCGTGCTAACAGACAGTGTTTGGGTTCCCTGTGAAGAAAAAAAATGTACATACATTTTCCTCTTATATATACAATATGTCATCTACACTGTACATTAACCCTGCATTAACATTAACACTGTACATTAAATTACATTTATGCATTTACACATTTGGCAGACGCTTTTATCCAAAGCAACTTACATTGCATTATACTATACATTGATGTTGAGTATGTGCAATCCCTGGGATCGAACCCATGACCTTGGCATTGTTAACGCCGTGCTCTAACCACTGAGCTACAGGAAAGCATTAGTTTAGACCAGCATTCATTTCCATTGTAGTTACTATAGCTTCATTCTAATTAGTGTTGGTTTGGTCCTGTTTAACAGAAGAACCAGCATAACCAGGGGCGTAGCACCAAATTCTGGGCCCTATGCACAAGCAGTGGCCATGGGCCCCGTAAGCTCRAGGTTCACAACTACCTACAACTAACCTTACTACTAATCTAAGAACTCTTATATGTATAACAAAAAAAGCCTTATTACACAACTTCTCTGAATTTCTGTTTTATTTGCAGAATGAAAATAAAAATAAAATAAAAGGAAAATAAAATTTCACTCCTCAGGGGCCCTCCCCCCACTTGGGGTCCTGGTAATTTAGTCCCACTTTTAGACGCCCCTGAGCATAACCATGATGAAGTAGGTTGACAGTAGAAATCTGAACTAATTAAGATGTGTGTTATGGAGTCTTACTTTGGGCTCTCTGAGGACAGTTATGTCACTGTATTCGATGAGCCACCAATTGGAATCATCGAGGCGAGTTTGTAGGCGGGTCTTCTGTAAGGTGAGCAGAGTGATCAAAGCCACTGCTGCCACTCCAATCACAGGCAAAGCCACCAACAGAACTAGAAGAGATATCTCTATAATACAGATACAAAACACCGATATTACCCTGAATATATAACATGACTGTGTATATGCATATAGAAATTTAGTTTATATATTAACCATAGTATAAACATTTACCATTATCTAACCATTCACAGAGTTCGTTATTGAAACCACAGGCTGGATTATCTGATGGAGGTTTCCCAGTTGCCCAAAACACATTTGAAAACCTAGATGTGGGTCTGTAAATCAAACATATTTATATTCATATGGTTCTCATGCTGTGGAATCAGCGTCGGTTTAGCTATATGCAATATTATGGTCCTACTTGATCATTTTCGTATGGCTGTCAAAGTCTAAAACAGGGACAAATTTAATGAGGTTTTCTATCTGCTGCAGGTCATATACAGAATAATCCAGGTTCCTCTCTCCATATTCATCATAGTGAACCAGACCCGAAGCCCCTGTTGGGAAAAAAAGTCATTTCTGTTATTAATATTAAATAAATATAGCGGAATAAAAAATATTGAGATTTAACATACCATAAAACCTGATGCTGGTCCTGTCCCTGAGTTTCTGGAGAATCTCTCGTCCATGGCGAATGTCTTTGCCATTTTTAAAGGCCTCTTTTAAACCCATAGCATACAGCAGGACAGAGTCATGCAAATAAGCCGCATAGGAGCTCACCTAGAAATGATAGAGATCAATCACAGAGATTGATTACATGCTGATAAAAAATGGTTACCAAAGACCATATTTTTTCAATATTCTCACCTCTTTTTCTGAGGACAGGTTACTGTAAAAGGGAGGCCCTTTTAACCTCTCATAAGCCTGGTCGAAGAAATCATAATAGTCATAGCCATCATAAGACTTCTGAGCGAGGACAAACACCATGTCAAAAGCTCTCAGCATTGTTTGATTCGTTTGACCCAAAGCAGACTTCCACAGGTTATCCTATTCAGAGGACAAAGAGTATGAGTTTAATAAATACACATGTAAAAAATACATAAGCAATGTGCTTCATTATAATGAAGGATGCCCACTGCATTCTTGGGTGGAGAAATATACTTTAAAGACATAACTGTAATTAGTCAACAATGTACGAGAGGCTGTGATATATTGTAAATGGGTAGATGACACATACACCTCTTTCACACATGCTGTCTTTGCTGGGAAATCACTGGCAAATTACTGTTAAAAGATCGTGTGTGCATGTGACCTTTTCAAAACTTTCTGGTGAATTGCCAGGACCAATTTACTTTAAAAGTTGTAACACAACCAACAATGAACAGGTTTACTGGTAAACTCACGGAATGTGTCAACGACATCACGGGTAATGACATCACCGTTAGTAACATCACAGAATTTACCAGTGGTATCGATTTCTGTGGAACGGCACATCTGTGCATTTACCATTTTTGTATTTACAATTTTCTTGTAAATGACCAGAATTACTGCGTGAAAGGGTAACATCATGTAACATCATGGGTAAAATTGAGCTGACATACAGTAAGGACAAAGTCACCATTTCTTTTTTAGCATTTTAATACATTTTCCTTTCAAATAGTCTTACAATGTGACTGATAAAGTCATTTCATTTAGTCTTTCGCTGTTGTTCAGGCATCCGCAGACACATATTCAAATATCCTTACAGTGTATTTGTGTTATGCATTTGATCAGTGTGTGTTTTGTAGGAATCAAACCCGTGACCTTGGCATTGTTAGCATTATGTAATTATTGAACATAATAATTATAAACAAAAATGATTAAAATTCTGTTCAAACTACTTTTACACAGAGTACAATGTCACACTACAGGACAACTTCCTAAAAAATATGTTTTACTTCTGTGGCTATAAGATGCGGAGTGAAGTATCTGCAACCTCTTCAGCTGTTACATGAAAATATAGCATGATCTCTTGTACCTTATTGCTTTCAGAATATATTTACACCATAATACAAGCATTAAGGGTTTAAATTTTTTCTTAAAACATTGTTAAGCAATTTAAGCAATTTTAAGTCCCTGACTTAAAACTGATAGTAAATAAAATAGTTTATAATTTATTAGTACAGTAAAAATGAGTATGTCTTTATGTTACATTAAGTTGCAACACAACAGCTATACATACTGTAGTTAAAACCTATCAGCTAAAATCTAATTTTATATAATTGTCAATAATAATAATAATAAGAAAAACGACCTATATTGACAAACTCAGCTTAAAGGGAGGGGCTTTGAACTTTATTTTAAACATCAAGTGTACAATTATATTTAATAATTGTAATAAAGTGTGTTATATAATAATATATAATATATATTATATTAAAATTATATTCTATGTATGTAAAATAAAGGTAATTTATTCATTTTACTTATTGTAAATATTTTAAACATTTAAACTTTGTTTGGCGTTGCTATCTTGTATAAGACGTTATTAGACTATCATAAGAGCAGATATAAAGTGTTTCACCTGCCTTTTTGTTTTTTGGTAACCGGTTACTCACCACTTTGGCACTGACCTCAAACTGCTGAACGAGAAGGAAAACATACTCTCCATTCATGAGACCCTGCCTCTGTGCTTCCAGCATCAGAGAAGTGGAGTCATCAGCATTAGCCAATACAACCACCACTGTAAGACAGAATCATAGGGGCACGTGAAAATTAACAGAGCTACAATATGACAGAGTAACAATGCATAGTTTTGTACATGATCTGCAGGTGTAATTAAATTAAATTTGCCAATTAACAGCTTAATAAGAAACAGACTAGGGACAATATTCAATATTCCGACTACAACAATATTCCAACTACAACAATATTCCAACTTCTAGGTAAACCTGTTAGTAAATAAAATAGTTTATCATTAATTAGTACATTGTGATCTTGCAGTTGTAGTGACTGAGGTGTAAACTCCACCCAGATAATCTAAGAGCTGAAAGATAAGGACTATTAACGGCTCACCTCTCGCAACCTTTGAAACGAGTTGTAAGTTTCTTTGTGCCAGTTCTAGGTCACTGGCGTCAAACTTAATGGCAGCTGTCACTGTTACTTTAGCTCTGAGCTGCTGTTCCACGTTCTTCCAAAGAGCGTCAACATTGTCCCACGTGTTTGTGTCAGAGCCCCCTCCGATCAGACCGACATACTTCCACCCGAAGAATTCCAGTGTTTTAACCAGGATTTCTCCAACCCTCTTAAGTGGTGGCACAATTTTTATATAGGTGTCATACACCTGAATATTATCCATTTTGGGCGTCTGGCCAACAAAGCCAAACATTGGAATGTTCCATGTGGATGCTATAAGCCCAGTAACCTATGGGAGATATAAGAATATATAATGTTCCATGACTCTACGTTATGAAATACTTTCCTATACAAAAATGACTTACATTATTAGGTGTGAAACATTACTATACATAAAATGCATGTGTTTCTCATGTTTCACTGTTACTATAGTAACCAGGACTTAAGTAAGTTTCTTAAATGTGTAGTGGGCTTATGAATTTCCCATATAGACTGTGAACCCACAAACTTCGCTTGTAAATCTAAATCTGTCTAGATCAACAAAGCCACACCACCTCGTATACAATAAATTTACTGTACATATTATAAACCTAACCTGTACCCAAAAGGCAAAATAAGAAATTTACCTCAGCCTCCTCAGGACAGGGCGGTCCAAATAGCGCCGTCACATTTTGATTCATAACTTGTTCGATAAATAAACGGAGTGAAGTCTTTGCATTACAATCTGTATTCACATACACAAAATCAAAGGAAAAATTTCCACTGAGAGCCGGATTGGAGTTGATCTTGTCCACGGCTATCTGCATTGCAGACCCCAGCCTTAGCAAACTGAATGGGTAGGAGATGTTCAGAGGAGCCTGGAGCCCAACAGTGATCTTAAACTGGGTCGCTTTGTTGCCCAAAACAAAGTTCGTAAGGGCAGTAAAAGAAATAAAAATCAGAACCCACCCTCGCCAGGGTCCACATGCATCTAAATTGAATCCTCCTGTCATCGTACCTGCATAACCCTCAGTCACATTGATCATCTTTCAGACATACAGAGGGATTTAAATGGACTCTGTCTTCCCTGGAGAAATTAATTCTAAACAAGCATTTCTCTGGAGAAAGAGCACTTAACACCTACCTGTGTAACACACGCGCCAAACCAATTTACACTATAGCTTTCCATCATGACCATTTCAAAGGTGCCTCTGCTTGATGACCTTCATTTTTAAATGTTTATTGCGTTTTGAGCTAAACAGTTAAAACTGATGCTAAGGATTTTTTTATTTGTAAAATGCAAGTTGTCTGATAATAGTCAGTTTAATACAAAAAGATTTGGTTCATATTATTTATTCATGTATTGTATTGTCTTATTTCTTGTGACAATTTGTCTAAGTTAATTTTAGAAAATAGGAAAGTTAAAAATAAACGTCTGTATGTTTTTCATCCTTCCGTGGAGCACAAGTCGCCACAAAAAGCCCCCTCGGTCATGAATCATGAATCGTCCAAAAAGTAGCACAGATGTGGTTTGACATATTTTTTTATATTGTGTTCATTGTGAAAATTACTTTCATTATTCTGTTACATTTTCATGTAACATTTTAGTTGTATTACTTGTGTTAACTGTATTGTGCTCCCTACTTGCTTGACTAATTGTGTTTTACACTTATGTTTACATTTAATTAAATAGAATTGAATAAAGGTTTGTCTTGTAAAAAACATTCTGTCATGAGTCATTATTGAGTAGGCTTCTGCGGTTTTAGAATGTGAACTTTAGAAAACATGATGTAATTTCCTGAAAGGAAATGTAACAAGCATCTTTGTTCCTTTATTTGTATATTCTGTTCCTAACACAATTGTTCTGCATTGCTATGACATCATAGAAGACTTTGATTATAATCTGTGTGTGTCGGTTGGAATGTTATGGTACTTTTATGCAGTTTTTGGTCATTTTAAAGCGTTAAAGCACCTGGTCATCATTTACTTATGTTGTATGAGAAAGATTTTGGTGAGCATCCTGTCTAACTAATTTCTTTGTTAGCTATCTGTTGAAAAAAGAAAATCTAAATTAAAATATTTGTTGTACAAATAACATCGAATAACAAACCACTAGTGAACAATTAAACTTTCTCCATTAAAAATTGTTATACGCTGTCAAGTGACGTCATTTGTTCAGATTAAGATACTAAAATTAAAGCATGAATGTACTAGTAACAGTCAGTTATGTATGAATTTATCTCAAACATGTATTCTTAATCTATAAACGAGCAATCGCCAACAACATGCTGTTTACCTATTTTCCCTCTTGTTGGTGGAAAAATTAAGATGAATTTGGCATGCAACCTTTGTATATGTTGTTCTTCTGTATGTCATTTCAACTTTGACCTAAATTAGAATTCAACAGACATGAGTGTAGCTTTGATGACTTCCATTCATTTCACGTCTATTATCAGAGCAGATTACAAAATCCAAAGGTGCTTCCATCTTATCTGTCCTTACAATTAAATGTCAAAGTTCAGATGGGACCTCTCTCCTGAACTGCTTTGACAATGATGCATGAGCTTTATTCAGTGTATGTTCGTAAGGTTGTGTTGTGTCATGCCTGGCTGAGGCTTAAAGGTGTTAAAAAGGGGCGTGGCGTGGTTCACTTGTTAACAAGGGTTTAGGGTTCTAGTGGGGTCCCTGATGGCCACTTTTACCTGGAAAGCTGTAAATGGTGGATTGAATCAGCAAAAAAACGTTACTACACACCACCAGAGTGATTTGAGACTGGGTGGAAGCGACTGTTTACGTGAAACATTTTTAGGTGATTTCCGTAAATAGAACTTAGCTAAACTCACTTTATAAACCTTCACAGTGCATAGATTAAATTTAGTGCAATCATAACCTTTGATAGATTTTAGTTTTTATCTTATTACCAACGAAAGCTTTTTAAATCTAAATGTTTTTTTACTTGACCCACACTGTAGAGATTTTAATGTCACTCTGACCAACAAAGGCAAATGTTAAAGTCCACACTGTCTAGTTTTACACTTTTCCTCTGCACATGATTTGCTAGCATTAAACTCTTCTGATGCTTGAGGAACACACATTTGCTGCACATGATTTAGCTGTGATTTTGTTCACAGTCATTTGCATTATCAGGCAACAGATAGCAGCAGTTGGTTCAAAGGTCACCCGTGTGCTGTGAGCTGTTTTATTAGATCTGAGACCATGCCTTCCTCAGTCTTCTTGTGCGCTTAGCTGATCTGTGCGAGGAAGTCTCTGTCAGATCTTTTGCATTCAGCTCCATCATCTAAAAGACACATCAGACTCCCGCAGGTAACCCAGGTAATAGACTCTTTATTTGATGTACTACATATACCGATCCATATACAAATCAATTGCATTACATAATGGATAACACTGGCAGTTCAATGAGGTTTTGTTATGATCATAATATTTGCATGTATAGCATTATACATCAGAAATCGCAAATAATGATTTAAAATGACGTCAAGGAAGCTCATGTGAGTCTGAAGTTCTGAATAATGAGATTAAAAACTGAGATGAGGGTCTGGTTCACCCTATTAAAACAAAGCCAGCCTTTGGCTCATCTCTTGTTTGCAGAATACAGGTTGATAAAAATAACTATTGGACATGAGAATCTTAGTAGCTTTCACAAAGCGTTGCTCATGCTCTTGAGGTTGAGGAAGCTTACAAACAGTTGCTAAAGGCTAAGCAGATGAAGTGCAGGCTGGGGGAACCTATTGTCACTTTTCTTAAGAGTGTTTTTTAAAATAAAATGACAGCAAAAGCAAAGTGTGTAATAAAGGAGGTCATGGAGAATCTTGGAGGAACAGCAAAGAATCTGTTGGGGTCTCTTTAGATAATAATGTTACATTAGTACATTAGAAGATAACCAAGAGCTTTACGTTGGAGAATATTGAGAAGGAATTGATCTGTTTTTAAATAAGAAATGTTGTCTTGCCAAAGACAAGTATAATAGACTATTTAAACTGTAGATTATCTTTGGCAATGAAGTATTTAATTTTCATGAATTCACATCTACACACAGATCTCTCACCTTTGCTCACCCTCCAAAGGTCATACTACATTCACTCATTGTCTTCGACACCTTTGCACACCTCATCAATACGTCTGCATATCTTTTAATCAACTCTGCGTCAAAACAGCACAACCAAAAATCCATTTACAGAGCCCTTGAACTTCTAGTAGAGAACCTACAATGATATAATCACATCAATAGAAAAACTGCTTTATATTTGCAACCATTTGCATTCATTTTACTCATGTTTTTACTCTTTTTTTTCCCCCAATAGCTCCAGCCCACCTTTTGCAGCATGGAGTGCTTGTTTGAGTTCCTTTTCACCCCACTGTCCACTCCAGGGCTGGTCTTCATATTTAGCCTTGCAGCTATAGCCCTGATTCACTTAAACACTCGGCCCAAGCCACTGCATCCTCCAACAGATCTCAACCAACAGACTGTGGGCATAGCGGTGAGTGTCTGTCATCACCACTGTAAAATCATTGACAATTAAAGTATGACACATCAGTAATTGTGGGATATATAGGCACATACGGATTATAATGAAATATATGTAAGTCATTTTTTGTTTATGTTTCACTGGCCAATATGACAGTAGCTTTGGGGTGCGTCTTAATCAGCTTCCTAGTTCGGTAGCATACTTCAAGTGCAATTGAAATGTTTGCTTCGTTAAAAAGTCCCGCAGTGCACCAGAAAAAAATAAAACAGCAGTCCATGTGATCTCAGCTTGGCAGACATTATTAGGAGGCAACGCAACCCCTATAATTTAAACACTGAAATGAATAGTACTATTCATTTCTCATTTCATATGTTGTAAACATGGAATAAATGTAAAATACAATGTTCTCTTGTTTTTTTTTGAGGTTTTTCGAGGTCTTTTATGGTGGTGCTTCAATGGGTTAATATATCTGACATTTTTTACAGGCTGGAGCTAGAAAATCAGCACTTATGAAGGATGAAAACCTGGTGTCGTATTTGCATGAGGACGCCAAAACTCTGTATGAGGTTTTCCAAAGAGGGCTGCACGTCTCAGGTCAGAGGTCATGATGTACAGCTCACATACAGCATCCGAGAATATGTAAATCCAATTGTGATACATACATAGTAATAGCTAGTTTGCTGGTCAACTTTTTGTGGTACCTCTGATCTGATATCCACGTAGTGACACATGATTGGTCAATAAGATATTTCATCTCTACCATGCAGCAAATGGGCCGTGTTTGGGGTACAGAAAGAAAGGACAACCCTATCAGTGGCTTAAATACAAACAGGTATTTATACCAGCCACAAACTGAATATTGACTATTAAATCCTGTGTTTAAATTTTTCCCTTTGGTTGTCTTAGGTTTCAGACAGAGCTGAATTTCTGGGGTCTGGTCTTATCCACCGTGGCCTGAAGCCATCCCAACAAACATTCATTGGCATCTTCGCCCAGAACAGACCAGAGGTGATACAATATAAATATACGTGTCAATCAAAATGTACACACACATATACACATGTTTATAAAACACATACATAGATTTGAAATCGATACAAAGCTGTATAAAACACACATATATAACACACATATATAAACTTTACGTTAAATTGGGTACATTTTTGATCGCATTACACACTACAGAAAAAGACAACTACACGAATGAAAGCAAACTCAACCGACTACTTAAATGTAAGTATGTATAGTGCACTGGTGTGCATTAAGATAACCTTTCTTTTCTCCATTCAGTGGATTATCTCTGAGCTGGCCTGCTATACTTACTCCATGGTGGCGGTGCCTCTTTACGACACCTTGGGACCTGAGGCCCTTGTGTTCATCATTAATAGAGGTAATTAAGCCTGCTTGCTTGCATGCTTCATTAGAGGTGTTCGTCAGAGCATCTTAAGTCAGAACCCCTGCTGAATCCTTACGTAATCCAGAAAAAAACTACATTATTGCTTTAATGGACCCGGTGAACTCGCCACCTCCAGAGTTCAACAATTATGATTCGCTTGCCTTCGTACAATCGCCTTTTCTATTATACAAACAAACATTCACATTTACGCATTTGGCAACTGTAAGTAAGCCATTTGTAAATTCACTTCCTACAGAGTGTAAAAGCTGTGGCATAAAATGTGTATGTAAATATTTAATACACAATGTGACTTTTCTATTTTTTAACGCCACTGTGATTTCCTGCTAGATCTGATAGGCTCTTTAGATGAATTTATCTCTGTATTTACAATCTCCACAGCAAAGATATCCACAGTACTGTGTGATAAGCAGGATAAGGCTGAAACTCTGCTGGCTAACTGTGAGAAAAAACTCACGCCCGTGTTAAAAACCATCATCCTCATGGACCCATATGATGCTGCATTGAATGACAGAGGCTCTAAGACAGGCGTGGATGTTCTGTCCCTGAAGGATGTGGAGGTGCACTGACAGTTATCTCTGATCAATACTAAATAATGACATAATAGTAAGAAACATGAAAAGTTCTGGTATTATTTCAATGCCCCAGTACAGAATATATATTTAATTTTTATTAATATATATTTAATATTTATATTTGTTTTTTAGGCCATGGGGAAAAACAACCTTCAGAAACCAATTGTGAGTATTAAAACTTAACTATACATGTGTGTTTATTTAGCAAACAGTATTTATCATAATTTGATTTTCCCCCCAGCCACCCAGGCCAGAAGATTTAAGTATTATTTGCTTTACCAGTGGAACCACTGGTAAGTGTGATGTGATCTCTATTCTATTTAATGCCTGTAAAAGCACTTTGACCCACATTGAAAGCCAGGCTAGCGCCACCACTGGTGGTTTCATGGTGGTGCGGCGTGCGTACGAGTTCTTATACCAGCGTTTATTGCTTCAGGGGATCCAAAGGGAGCTATGCTGACCCATGAAAACGTGGTTGCGGATGCAGCCGGCGTGGTTAAGATCTTTGAGGTATGTCAGTGTGAGAGCCACGTGATTTTTTACAAAGCCTCTGTGGAGTAAACGTACGTTTTAAAGTTGGATATCAAACCATGTTTCCTCAGAGCGTCTTCGTGGCGCTTCCATCTGATGTGTCCATCTCATTTTTGCCGCTGGCACACATGTTTGAGAGAGTCGTCCAGGTGAGGCTGCCTCCCATATCGATTTACTAGAACGTTCTGGTGCATAGATTCATTTCTCATCAGAGGAATGGTGAAGTCATGCTTCGTTATACGTATGTGTATTAGACGGTGTTGTATGGTGCTGGGGGAAGAGTCGGGTTTTTCCAAGGTGATATTAGACTTCTCCCAGATGACATGAAGGTCCTGCAGCCCACTGTATTCCCGGTGGTCCCACGTCTTCTGAATCGTATTTATGACAAGGTATGAAACTACACACAGAGGTTTCCATCCGCATATTTTTATGAGAACTTTGGGTTATTGCACACAAATGCTGAATGGAAATGTGATAAGACCCTAACTGTGATACTTACGGTTAGGGGTTTGTGTAACGTTCTTCATTCTGAGCCATTGGAATGGAAGTCCTTCATTATCTTTCTGTTGTTTGCTCAGGTCCAGAGTGGAGCCCAGACTCCATTTAAGAAAAGGCTGCTGAACTTCGCCATCGAGAGGAAACATGCGGAGGTGAAAGAGGGTATCATTAGAAACGACAGCATCTGGGACAAACTCATCTTCCACAAAGTGCAGGTGTCTCCAGACGAACATATAACAGCACCTCTGATTCTGTTTTTTTCCCAGAGAAAAGAGTGAGGTTAAAAAGTATTGGTGAATGGTTCTAGAAGGTTCTGAATTGTCTTCTACAGGCGTCTCTGGGGGGCCGTGTGAGAGTGATGGTGACTGGGGCGGCACCCATCTCACCCTCTGTACTCAGTTTCCTCCGGGCGTGTCTCGGGTGCCAGGTATGAAAACCCACGTCTGGCCCTATAGTCGTAAATCTGTATAATATGAGGTCCATGTGTAATGTTTACATTCTGTTATCCACCCTAATTTACAACACAGACGCTATTTTCTGTGAACGTGTTTGACTTCTGATTCATTAGACGCTATTACATTTACATTTCTAGAACAATAACAAAGTGTAGTAAATGTTAAAACTTTTTAAAAATGCGCTATAAAGCAGTGCATTTATGATTATACATTAAAATAATAAAAAAATCTTAAGCAGCATTAAGGAGCAAAACAAGCTGTCTTGTACATCTAAAAGTAGAGGATGAAACCGGAAAACACATTCAAATCCAAAAATGGCTTCCGGCATTTATTTAAAGAGGTTTATTTTAAGTTTAGTTTCCCTGACCATTTCAGACTGGCCACAACAACTAGAGCACATTTCAGCAGAGATTGTGGGTGACATGTCACAATGTCAGAGGAAAAGTAAACTATGACTGGATTTTCTTAAAAAACATGTTTCTAACATTCTAAGTGAACCTGTAAAATGAAAAATAAATAAAAAGTATTACATTGTCCCTTTAAAGCATAATACAAAGACGTATCACTTTCAAAGGTGCTGTACTGTGGCTGAGGGCAGTCATATTTTAATAAACATGGCTGTTTTCATAGCAGGGTTTATTGATCTGGTGTCACAGTGACCCTCAGATGACCCCTTTGACCCCTTGCTTGACAGATTTTCGAGGCATATGGCCAGACAGAGTGCACAGCTGCCTGCTCTTTCTCCATACCTGGTGACTGGACCACCGGTGAGTTCTAAAACTGACTGAAAATAACCTCTTGTTTGTTGCATAACCTCAAAAACCGACCTCAGTTTAAACCTCTTAAATTCAGGGCATGTTGGGACTCCTGTTCCATGTAATATTGTCAAGCTTGTCGATGTTGAGGAAATGAATTATTTTGCATCCAACGGAGAAGGGGAGGTAATGACACGGCGTTTTACAAACCTTAAAACAATAATGTTGTTACAACTTTTCATAGCTTTGCTTGCGTCGTTTCAGGTTTGCGTAAAAGGAAAAAATGTGTTTGTCGGATACCTCAATGATCCAGACAGAACAGCAGAAGCTTTGGATAAAGATGGTTGGCTACACACTGGAGATGTTGGCAAATGGCTGCCGGTGAGTTTTGGTTTTTAATTTTGATTTAGTTTGGTGATAGACTGGCTGCTTTCAAAAACACACCTGTAGTGTACACAGATCATATTTTGTGCCCGATTTACCAGAGTGGAGTCCTAAAGATTATTGACAGAAAGAAGAATATCTTCAAACTGGCTCAAGGTGAATACATTGCACCGGAAAAGATCGAAAACGTTTACATCCGGAGCGCGCCGGTCGCCCAAGTGTTTGTGCACGGTGACAGTTTACAGGTGACTGATCGTTCTCAAGTTGCCATGACAACAGTACCTTAAATTCACTGTTAATGCAAACAAACAAAAGCTGTCTTACTGATCATACTGTACATTATCTTTTGGTGATAATGAAATCTTGGTCTTAGATCATCTTAGATAAACTTAGATAAAGTTTATCTTCATTATCTTCATGATCTCTAATTTTCTGTCTTCAGTCCAGTTTGGTGGCCATAGTGGTGCCAGATCCAGAGGTGTTACCTGGTTTTGCAGAAAAGCTGGGAGTGAAAGGTTCAATAGAGGAGCTATGTAAAAATCAGGTGTGTGACTATATAAAGTATATAGATTATATTCTTACAATACACATGCAGTATACATGGCAAAAGTCCTGCCAGTGCAGAATATAGAATGTTAGCTTCATATGTAGAATTATTCATCCTAATATTCACAAATTCAGCTCATAATCTCTTCAAACTTTTGCAGGACATTAAGAAAGCCATCATTTCGGACCTCGTCAAACTAGGACGTGAAGCAGGGCTGAAATCCTTCGAACAAGTAAGCATGTCTATGATACCTAAGGCTAATTAGCTACTTTATTTATCTTTACTCATCTATAGAAGCGTGCTTTCCATTACGCATTGTTTCATTAAAAAGAACAAAACCCAAATTGCTAATATAGTTTGTTCTGCTTTCATCGCGTGAAGGTAAAAGAGTTGTATCTGCACCCGGAGATGTTTACGATTGAGAACGGACTCCTCACCCCCACACTGAAAGCTAAACGGGCTGATCTCAGCAAATTCTTCAAAGCTCAGATAGACAGTCTTTACGCTAGTATGTAGTGCACCAAGAGGAAAATCATACATATCTACATATCAGCTTTTATTCAGGGACAGTTAACTTTATGCACAGAACTTTATGGGAAATTCTTTGGTATGACCCTATTTCACATATTTATGCTACTGAGTGCTGTGTTGTACCGTTTTTCTATATTTTTATTGTCTATAAATATTAATATTCACTATCTGGATTTGATTGTGAACAGTCTTAAAATGTCTAATAATCGAACACTATTCATTTATTTTTTCTGAGGTAAAGGAATGCAAAAAACATGAATACTTCAATATGCGTTATGTCATAATTATATTTTCATATATAAAGCAAAGAGGGAGAATTTGTGAACTGGAAACCAATTGTTACTTTCCATTAAAAAAACCCCAAAAGAAATACATGCACAAAATGACTGTACAGAGCACGGTTGTTTATTTGACTTGGAAAACTTCAGCAAGGTTGACTTCAGTTTTACAAAAAAATTAATCAAAAATAAAACGTTATTTCTACTATACAAACAATTCAGACAATTTGCATGACAAAGACTTTGTTACAGCTAGAGAAAGGCATTGCATAATCACTGTTGGCATCAAAGAAAGAGAGAGAGACAGTGTGTGTGTGAGAGAGAGAGAGAGAGAGAGAGAGAGAGCGAGAGTGTGTAAGATAACAAGCAATAGAAATAAACTGCAAGAACTTTGCACCTTGTTAACCCCCTTTAAAGAATAGAATGCCATATGCCCAATCATATTTTTATAAAACTCCTTTTTCGTTATCACTTACAAATTTCTGTGGCAGCTTATCTTTGGAAGTGACAAGTTGACTTTGGGGTGTCAGTATCTGTTGGTTTTGCCACCTTTAAGACTTTTTACGCTGGTGCATTGAAATGCTTTACAAAAGAATTGGAATCAAAATTTGCATCTCTGCTGGGTTTAAATGCATGGTCCTAACATTAGGTCCTCGTTCAAATGGAATTTAAACAATTTGGTATCACTGATCTTTTTTTTCCTCACTTGTCGAATTGTTTGCAGAGTCGTAGTGACATTTTTCGACACATCGTCGTGGAAACCACCCTCTAATACGAAATCCAGCTACAACAGAGTATAGGGGAGAGAATAATCATTTTACACACATTTTTGAAGCACTATAAATTCCAAACAAAAAAAGTGTTTCAATTATATTTTCTTATAGTAAATTGATTACTTTGAACTATTCTGTGACTTTTACCTTTTGCTTGTTCCTCATTCAAAACTTTGTCCCCATACATCCACCACCTGTTGATGATAAAGAACACATTTGACACGTGATTACAGTTAACCAGTGGATAAACACAGCTGGTCCAACAGCAGGTGGATCAGATAAAACATTCCAGCTTTGACCATATCATATAACAGGCTAATTAACTAAAAAAAAATGATACCAGAATGATCAAAACGTCTCACTTTGTTCCTCGTGTAGCGAAGATGGTCTCTCCCTTCGTCAGTTTGATTCTGGGCTCTTCTGTGCAGGGAGTCCTGAGGAAGGTGTTGAGTCCTTTTCCTATTGGGCAACAAGCCCCGTTGTAGTCCTCCACTACCCTGTATTCCACCTGCAAGGCGAATGATCGTCATTCTATCAATTCTTTAGTAAATGCTGCCCTCTATTGTTCAAAAGTGATTACAGCAATACTCACACTCCTCTGCCGTTTATCATGTTTTTGCTTCAGCTGCTCAATCTAAACAACAAGCATTACAGGTTATGGTACAATGTTGTATGTGACGAAATCAATACAGCAGAAACATCACGTTGATCACATACAGTTAAAGTGTACTGGTTACACTTCTCATGCACAGGCCATTCGATCCCGTCTCCCACTGGGGTTCCAGACCAGGTGAACACCTGTTTAAAGTTCTCCAGTCGGCTGCCCAGGTCATATGGGAAGCTGAACTCTTCACCTGTTTGGTAGTATTGGATTCTGTCTTTGGCCTGGAAATGCAGTCGTGCGTTAATGTAACAAAACTTATGACAACACTACAGGCCTACAAATGATTCATTTACTTCCACAAAACAGTTAAACCACACGGCTTTCAGATTACCGCTTGGTACACGATCAATCAGTTTAATAAAAACGTGCTGAGACTAATTTAAAGACCATTTTGTTAATTTCCTTCATAATTATTATAAATGTGGCTTTATGACCTCATATGTTAACATTTCCAAAAATGACAAAAATAAAGCATACATTTTTTTTCCAGGTATAAATTCTGCATTGCTAAAAAAAACTGTACAGTATATGTCCAGAGCTGCTGTTAAAATTTTAATGATTTTATAACTGCTGTGAGCGCAGAAGGCGCTAAACCTTTAAAAATAAATACTGGAAGAAAAATACATCGTTTTGCTTTCCATTACAACATTTCTACAATTCCTGAAGGTTGCCATGTATTGGATTAAGAGGGATACAGGCCACCCCATATAGCAAAAAAACACAACAAAAACTTACTTTCTCCTCGATCCATGATTCAATGGAGGTTTTGTTTCGAAGAATCACTTTCATCTAGAGAAAATTATAGTTAAACATTCACTGTGGCAAATACTAAATACTTAAAAAATCCCAAAATGTGGATTCATTAGACTTAATATCTCACCTGTATGAAAAACAGCATTCCAACGGCAATAGTGGTACCCAGTGCCAGTCCCAATGCAAAGAGAGTGGCTGCAAACGCAGCAATGCTGAAAGGCATGATGGGATGGTGGATGTGCCGAGCAGCGCTCATGTCAATCTTTACTGAGCTCCACCCAAATGAGATCTGAGCCCAAACATCACCAAAAACAGTGAAAATAATCATTACTCTGTATTACTATCATTACCTATAAAACATATGGACAATTTATCTTGACTGTTACTCTACAAAATTATGATGTCAAGATACAAGCAAATGTAATTCCATTAATGTACGTTTATATAATGTAAGCATATAGAATCATAATGATGACAAATTACAGTGTCCAGCTACATTTGTTACATGTTGCAATTATTTGCAACAGTAAAAATAAGAACAAGCAGTTACACACAACAATTAATTATAAAATACACACAGTTCTTCAGATCTACTCAATACTTGCTTATGCAATTACTCAGTGAAGCTAATTTAATAAATGTTACCCGATCATACAGCTGAGAGTACATGGTCATGACAAAGATGAAGGCAGCATGCATGCAGCCCAGTGGAGCAAGCAGGAGGAAGCTGGTGAAGTATGCATGATTCAAGTGTCCACAGCAGTTGTTGATCCATGGACAATGATGATCCATCTTCATTACACACCTGAAGATGAGGACAAACGGCTCGCTACAGTTATATTACAATAGAGCTGCATATTAAACTGGGATAAAATGACTACAGCTTTAAAATGTATCAACAGACACAGAGAAGGACTAAATCTACCTGTTACACTTGCGACAGTGATGTGACCTGGGGGCTTTAAAACCTTGGCATAACCTACAGAACTGTAAGTACATTATGTCTTGTTGATTCTCCTAGAAAACACACAGACAAATATGAAATAAGACACATGCTTTAAAATCTGCATGACCTTTTCAAAACAAAGACTGTGTTACTTACTGGTTTCCACTCCAGAGGAATGTAGCCAGGGCCCACAAACATGGCATTGAAGTAGTTATAAAGAATGAGGACAGTCCAGTTAATAAGCATTATGAAGTTAATGCTGCCCCCAGTGGTGTCCAGTGGCCAGTACCAGATAATTGAATCCAGTATAGCCATGGAAGAGCACACACCAATGACAGTCAGAGCGATGATCGGACCCCAGTGGCAGAGCCTCTTCACCTCATGGAGGTTCTCAAACACGATTATAGCAGATAAAATGTTCATTTTTATGTATTTATTCGTCTTTGTTTGAGTTTCCCAATGTAACGGATATAGCAGTCAGGCGTGTAGCTTCTGTTTACTGCAACAGATGAACAATGAAGAGGTCAAAGGGCATTTTTTCTGTGTCCTTCGAAACAACCAGCGATCTCCTATGTCACCAGTCACACAGTCCAGCCGTTTCCTAGAGTTACAGACTCTGTCAGGGTGTAGCATCCTTCTGTGCTAATCCTCTGACTGCTCTATCCCTGGGCTGAAGTCACGCCAAACATCTAAACAGCACACAGGTGAACAACAACATACAATAAATATATTGTATATATGTACAACAACAATAAATATATTACCTAACAGTCTCATTCTTATTAAAGGAAGGGAAATTTACTAAATAAAAAATATACAATTTATTAAATAATACTACATTGTTAGTATTATGGTATTTGGTATAGCATTTTGGAGGAAATTATAGTTACCATGGTGGAGGTTTTCATGGCCAGAAACTGATCATCACAGGACATTTAGCTTAAACTAATTTAATCTAATTTTCATACACTGTGCACTTTACATACAGGATGTACTTGAGACTTGTGGTTATGCAAGCAAATAACACTTCCTACACAAACTGTGAAATGCCACACCAAATATAAACCACAATTAAGTCTTGCAATATAAATATCCTGTTGCTGTTATCAGTCTTTATGAACTAAACTAGTCGAGCTCTATTACTCATTACATTTTTGTTACATTTAGTCTGATTCTGCCTTGAGTTCAAGATCTTTCCGTTTATCAGAGAATAAAACCGAGTCTAACTGTAAAAATGATATTTTTTTCTATAGAGACCACGCCATATTCAATGAGATCTTTAGTACCGACAACCCCACTGTCCAAAGTACTGGTTGTTAATAAAGACATACCTCCAGTGACGTGCTTATCTTTATATCTGATATACATAATCTATATGTCGCTGTGATTGAAAACAGACTGTTTAGAAAATGACAATTGCATTATTACCACATACCTCGACACTTCCTCGTTTCTTCTCCAGCGACCGAAGGAAAACGGTTCTGATTTGACAGCCACAAGAAATATAAATATACAAACAGCGTATTCAATGTAAACTATAGTGTCTGATTTAAAACCGCTTTATAAAAACTACAAACCAACACACAAAAATAAATATCATACAGCTACAATCGCAATCATGCCACGGCGGAACCATGTGAAAGAAGAGACCGAGACGTAATTGCAGTGACACACCGGAAGTGACGCGCACGTCAAAATAAGCAGACACTAGCAACAGTGTATCGCAGGTCAGGTTATTCCAGTGGTAATCTTTAGGAATAAAAATACAACAATGTCTTCGGATTTTGAGGCGTACGAACAGGATTTTGGGACCCTCACGGCAGAAATAACCAACAAAATCGGAAGAATACCCAAATTAGCCGGTGGTAAGTACTTGTCAAATAAGCTACAAGAAAACCATTATGGCAGGAAGACATAAACAGCATAATTTCCGTAGTCCTTATTCATCCTGCTGGTGTGTTTTGCTAGTATATTATTTAGAAATGTTTCAGATCAGTTAGCAGTGGGCTATGGTTTCATGAGAGTCAGGTGTCAGATATCGAATATGTCAGATGAGCAGAGTTTGTAATGATGTCCAAGGATTTGGGTGACATGGCTCTTAGAACTAATGCTGTGTGTTGTAGAGTCTGAAATGTCATATTCATAAAATGTGTTGTTAGTGCCATATTCATAACATACAATATAACCGAATTATATGAGAGACCAAGGTTCAAGAAAAGGGGCCTAGTGTGACACCCTGCCTAATGCAGAAATTAATTTGATACTAATGAAGCGGATCTAAATTTCAGATTAGAGAGTCAAATCAATTAATAATTCTGCTAAATACAAAGTACTGTGGGAAGTGGGAAGTACTGGGGTCGTCTTAGACGTCTTAGATACACTAAACACAAAGTATTTGAATACAGAAAGTGTACGTCAGAAGTCCATGTCTTCATGTGTAAGCCACTACAGTTTTCTATCTTGTGTGTTGATGTTATTAATGCACAGTGGGAGGAATATGTGTTGCCACGGCAACTGTTGGAGTGATTAGAAAATGTATCCAAATATAACCTATAATCTCCACAGAAAATATCATCATACTTGGCGGCTGTGTATATACAGATCTTCTCGTTTTCAGAAGGAGTTACCATAATACTGTTTCATAAGGAAAATATTTCACAGTCTACCAGAAAGCCTGCTGTTAACAGTACACTTTAATATTATTGACTTAGTACTAAGTCACTTGCATACTAACTCTTGTATAAGACATTTGTTTACAAAGAAGCAGTCTCTTAAATATATGTAGGACAGGCTGTATATTTAATAACCAGTTCTACCAGAGCAGTGTGTTTTTAATTGTTATTATATTGTTATTATAACAGGCTAATTATTTTACATAATCAGATTTTTTGGTGCATATTTTGCATGGTGTATATATATTAATTATTATCTAGATTGTTCAGATTGCCATTTTTGTCGATGGATAAGCATGTTTCCTTGTTTAGTTTTTGCATTGTTCTTTAATTTTTAAGTTTGTCCGAAATCTATTAGTAGGTTCTGATGGGCTTAAGATCTGGCACCCTTTGTAATTTGTTAGTTATTTACTGTGTAACTATTTTGTAATTCTGTTGTTGTAATCTTATAGACAGTTCAGGAAGGATAAGTGTGGTAACGATTGAAATGGCCTTAAAAGGTTTTATCCTCTGAAACTACTCTGAATGCTTATCTTTCTGCTTATTTGCTTACATTGTAAACATATCTCGTAAATGTAGCTTAGTTTAGCTTAAAAAAATCTACAACTGTGCTTATAATATGCACAACCAAACACAGTTAATATGATACAGGATTGTGCTTTGAATTTGCTGGTTGAAACTTAAAGTCTTGAGTCAATGCAATGGAAGGTGACTTTCACACAGTACAGTTACTTTCAATGTAGATTATTGCCTTCAATCAGTATTAAACAACAGAGGTCTTATAATAACCCTGAGGCACTTATTGCTTATATTGAATGTGGACAAAAGGTGAGAAAGATGAATCATTTGTTCAGACTCGCAGGGCTAATGCTTGGTTTGGTAAGCGCAGGCAAACAATTGCTGCACGCGATTGCCTTTTCATTGCATTATTTAAGCAGATTCAAATGAATTGAAATGTGCAATGTGTTGAATTGTTGAAGCTTAAATTGCTTCTTCAGAGCTTGGCAGAAACAAACAGTGTGTCGTCAGACCGGCCCACCACCAGCTGCTGAAAGTATTTAAATAAATCCACTGAATATGAACAAAGCCATAAACCCAACGTCCTCATTAGTGATGGCCAAGCCAGAGTAGTTCTGTTTTTGAATTAAAATCTCAATTATGCTCATAAACGAGCTGTTTTCTTTCCCCACGCAAGGTGCATGAATTTGTTTGTGGCCGTGCGGTCTGTCAACAATGGCGTCAACAAAGGGGCTTACGTCGCATTGTACAGTGTCACATATGTAGAGGCATTGATAAAGACCAGCGGACAGATAAAACGCCCTCGGCCATTTCTTGCACCCAACTGACAGCATTCATTCGCATGAGAACCGCCAAGATGTTTTTGTTTTGTTGAAAAGCGCAAAACTTGCAGTTTTAAATATGAATTTAACCATAATGCGAGGCCTCGCGCCATTAAACATGAATGTGTGTTTTGCGCTTTGTGAGGTAGATTTGCACAAAGAGAGCGATCTGTCAATCACGCACAATGAAAAATTGAGCAGAGATGCAAAGATGCATCAAGAGTCTAACTTTTCCCAAAGAGCATCTGACCTTGTGGTGCTGCCCCTTGCACCAGCAATAGTGCGATTTATATTTATATATATATATTTCAACCTGCCCTATGCCAGGAGTGAATAGAGGCCTCAGTGTTTGCTCACCTTGTAGAGAATCGCCCCTGGCTGTTTACACTGTGTGGGCTGTGTGGTTGCACACAGATTTTAAAAATGGATTGATGACCACCAAAAGACATTGGAAAGCCAAAGGGCAAAACAGAAGTTCACTTTAGTTTCCAGTTTATTGACAGCTTCCCGGTTTGATATCTGTTGATGTTGTTTCTTAATGATTTGGGCTATCGGTTGGCATGGTTTGATAGCTTCGCTGGTCTTATTTGATCTGTGGATGTAGTGGTGTTCTTTGATGAACTTAGTTTTATTTATAGCGTGCGTCTGTCGTTTCATGATTTATATTACAAATGGATAGTGCTGATCCCGGTTGCTGATTGGTCGGTACAACGTTTATACTGTGCCAGATAAATGGCATAGTTGATATAGTAAACGCTCTGATGATAATGACTATTAAAATTAGACTGTGTATCGTGGACTATATGTTTAAGATGAAAAACGGCAATATTGTTATTTTATTATTGTTTATTTGGAATAATTAGGCTCTCGAAGGGGTTGCAGGACTTAAATCTAACCGCCTAACCTGTGCATAGCAAAAAGGATCAATACTTTATACTTGTATAAAAAATGAGGAACATCCGAGCATAGCATTAGTTACTTTGTACGTGTTTCATCTAGCAAAAACTAGTTTACAGCCTCCAAAGGTGCTCAACATGCAGATGACAAGCGGTCATACTGTGTACTTTGGCCTGTCTTCTACCAGCGGATGAAACCCAACACAAACTCATTGTACTCTTTCTGAGTGGGTGGCAGAGATTGGCGAAGCTGACATCTCTCTCCTGTTTTGAGTTGCCAAGAGGCGTCTCGGCGCTCCTTCGCGAACTAACAAAGGCGTTTACACGTGGAAAAATAAGACACATCAAATATGGATCTTTGTGCGTAGAGAATGTGTAAATATATCTTCAAATGCAGACATGTTTTTATTTGCTCCCTCGCTGCTGCGGGGGAGTCGGGCTGTTGTCATGAAGCACAGCTCTTCTATCCACTGATCAATATGTTTTCCTCTCTTTCCCTTTCAGAGGAGAAGACGCAGCTGGTTCTAAATGTCGACAAACAGCTTGAAGAAGTCAGAGAGTTGGTGGGTCTTTGATCAGTAATTTCCACTCGCTCGTTTTCTAAATAATGAATTTGGAGAAATTTCCCCCCTACATAAACAACACCTGCAATGTCGCCGTTGACACGAGACACTCTTCATCTGGCTGAAGGCAGCTCTGCACCGGTGTGATCGCATCCACATAATGCGCTTTTAAGTGACACCGCGCGACACATATCACGGCATTATTGGGGGAAGGCGCCGTGGCAGGTGTCGACAGGAGGGACGCGTGTCGCATGTAAATTGTCCCGTCGTGTCATGTTGATTGGACAGTGTAAATCAGCAGGGCCCTTTTGTGCACGCCGGTTTGCTCACATGTGACATGGACACATGTCGCTGTTGTCAGAGCTGAACCGAACTGGAGGTTTTAATGAAGCGACACCTCCTAACATGACTAACTGAATCAATGCCTCCGTGTTACTTCCACAAACGTTAGTTAACAGTAAGCCGGCGTTTGCGTACACGGTTTGTGTTTATTTGACTATTAAATGATTTCTGAAATGGTTGTGGCAGTGTTGCAAATAGGACTTGGGGCAAAACCGCAGTCGAAAGTGACAAAAAATGCCCCACTATGGGCTCTTCTGTTTTTATTTAAAAAAAATATCTGATATTTTTTTAATGTTCTGTTTTCCTCTTTGGCCAATATGTATCATCACATGCAATTTACTCACCTAATGTTGAGTTTCCTCTGTGGAACACAAAATGAGATGTTTGACAGAATGTTAGTGACTGACAGTCTCGGGCCCCATTTACCATCACTGTATAGAAAAAAGAGCATTGTCAACATTCTTACAAATTTCTCCTCTTGTGTTTTATGGAAAAAAATCATATCATCAGTCATATGCATTTGGAACACTATGAGGATGACAGAATTTTAATTTTGGAATGAACTACCCCTTTAATCACTAGATCATATTGAAGTATTTGACAAACTGATGATACAGAGAATGTGAGAATATTTACATGGTTAGAAGAAAGAGGTTAAAAAATGTCCCCTCATGTGACGCTTATTTTCTGACACTGATTGTTGATCTGCTTTGGTTTAACGTAACTGATGTTTGTAGCTGGAGCAGATGGATCTGGAGGTTCGAGAGATCCCCATTCAGAGCAGAGGCATGTACAACAGCCGTCTGAAGAGCTACAAGCAAGAGATGGAAAAACTTGAGAAAGATTTTGTGAGTATTGAAATCCTCTTTAAACAAAGCATCATGTTTACTGTTGGTTACTGCGTCGGTACTTTCACTCTTACACCCGTAAACACGTACACATACATACATAGTCTGAACATCAACTTTCAACTTCAACAACACAGAAGGTCGTTCACAGTTCCACTGTGATTAATTCAGAGTGTTTTTTTGAAACTACCACTTGGACCAGAGAGAGTGGGCCTGTATTGTCCTTGTTTAGTTATTCATTACTCTTACCTGCCCATGAAGAAACTACTCCACACACATCAAAACTTAATGAGACGCTTTTCCTCTGAAGCCAAATTTTCCCTTTGCCAGTTTTACATCACCTTGTTTTCCTGCCTTCTGCCTTGTTACTCCTTTACAATAATAGACCTGTTCTGTTTTCTCTGAGGTGGTCGTATTCGCGTGCTGTTTCTGTTACGAGAAAACAAACCGAACACAATAAACAAAGTTTGGTTCTTTGTGCTTTGGAATATGAGATGATTTTAGCCTTCCTTTCCATTGAGTTTTTGAGACCATGTTAACACTACGTTTCTCTACTGTCATGTGTCGGTGAAGAGCCACTTTTGTTTCAGGGAACTTCGAACTGTTTGAGTAACACGATGCTTGAAACTGTCTAGGTCATTTATTTCTCGGTTTAAGTAAGACCTGCGGTTTTGGCAATCTCCTCCATTTTCTCGTTCTGCCGAATAAAGTCTCAGCACGCAACAAATTCTCTTCATCTGAAGTCCTTGCTTTCAAGCCCAGCACCTGCACCCAATGCAAGGTGCTCTTGATATCAATTACCAGATGGCTACGGCATGCGCAGACATTCCAGAAAGGCTGACATAAATGAGGAGAATTTTGTGAGAAGGATCTTTTGCCAATGATCTGATGTCGTGCCGCTGCGCTGATAGCTCAGATCACAGTGGAGGATCTGTCGCCTCCGAGAGGCCTCACGTTCCTCACCGTGGGCATTTAATTGGCCGATGATTAATCTTTAGCTTCTTCTGCTTGACTGTTGCTGTGCTTAATTATCATGCAATTAACACCCGCTGTGAAAGGGTTTAGTGTGTCGTTCACGGTTACATGCCTTTGCCTTTTACCTCATTCATTTCATGGACTGTAGGGTTTAAACGTCTGCGTTCACATTGAAAATCTGCCATTCAAAACACATATTCAAAATCATATTTAGAATCTTATTTAAACCGACAGACTTTAAAAATGTTGTGTTTATTTTATGTTCCTAAATCAACTAAGCAAAATTGTAACATTGAACATTTAACTGCTTTTTACACAAAGTTTATTTTACTTGCTTCCTTTGAAGCACAAAAGATGATTCGTTCTTAAATCATGTTGGGAAAAACGTTATCAAGTATGCATGCAATCATTTAAAGCAAACGGGACGTACCGAATACTGTGAAAATCTGGAAATTGATGTTAATTATTTACAGTTTTAATTATTATCAACTGTTCTGTAGATTAGTGAAAGATATCATTTTAACTTGACCAAGTTTTGGCACCCCACTGTATATTCTAAGCAAACTTGGATATGCACAATTACTGTTAATGTTTTTTAACTGTTAATGTAAAAAGTCCTCATTTATTTTAAAAGCATTTTGCGCTTTGCAAAATTTTTGTTGGTATCTGAAGATTTTTTCTAAACGATTCATTGTAGTCCTAATAGTAAAATTGATTGTTTAATAAATGAACAAACTGAAGATTTAATGTACAATGTAGGTTATTTTACAGTTATTGCTTTATTCCACCTCTATCTCAATAAACATAAAAAACGTGCTGTTTCTTTTCATCAGATGGACCACACGCTCCTCTCTGTGTTTGTAGGGCTAAGCTAGTAATTGTTCTGATTAAAAGCCGTTTATTTCTCCTTAGAGCTTTGAGTTTACGTGCATTTGAAGATCAGATCCGCCCGAAGCCTCCGGTGATAGCAAACCCCAGAAACTTGTCCTAAAGCCGGGAGATTCAGCTGGCGTCTCAGAAGTGCCAAATGCTTTAGCGCGGATGGCTTATCCTCTCCGCCGCGCACCGCGAGCGCACACGCTCGCTTCTAAGAGGTGTCAGGGAGAGGGGCCATCTCTGCTTTCTCTAAAAAAGCACAGGCTTTGTTGTGCTTCCCCGGGAAATCAAGGCCTCGTCCTGCCCTTCTCCTCCTCTGGCCTCCCTGGAGCTTCTGTCTCTTTACCCCCTCTCGCACTCACCCGCTCACCCACGGTTTGAAGTCTTCACTCCATCCTACTCGCCAGACTAAGCCTCCTGTTCAGCCGCAGACGGGGACCAGGCGACCCTTTAACCCTGCCATTTTTCAGTAGAAAATAGGCAGATATCAGAAGGACATCCTGAAGGTATGCTCGCTTCATGATGGCTTCATTTTGATAATGGGGGCGCCGGGTCTTAAAGCCGAGAATCCCCGCGGAGGCCTTGTATTAGCAAAAAGGCGAGCGCGTTAAAGACATAAAAAAAGACCAAGCACATGCTCCCAAAACAAGCTGATTTTTTGCGTTTGATCGGGTTGCGGTAAAAGTCAGGGACCAGAGCGATGTGCCTTTTAGCGAAACCTTTGATTTGGCTGAAGAGTTCAGTAATTTAATGGAACCAGTTGGGTAAACAGACTGTGCATCTTCAAAAGGAACTGGCAAGGTCTGATAGGTTTTCCTATATAGACACAAGTTTAGCCCAATGGACTGCATTGTCACTTAAGGATGGCCAGAAAGATCCAGGCTAATGCATATCAACAGACATTAAAAGTAAAAAAACAAATAACTAAAAGAGATTAAGTTGTTATTGCCCTTTTCATTGGTGCTTTGGCAGGAAATGGCTCAAGCTCATTTTAACTGCACTGCAACATTTATATTTCTGTTAATATATTTTCGAAAGCTGATTAATTGATTCTAAAATTGGGTAATTTTGGGTAGTTAATAAACTTGCAGTTTTACATAAACAGGCGTAAACCCGCAGGTGTTATGACACAATTCCCTCAGTGAACAACAGATGGCGGCATTGCTCAAGCAATCAGACAATATATCTGCTGCGTACCGCTTATAGGCAATTGCTAATCAAAGCCGTTTTACTATAGACGGACAATCGGCAGCCTTAGAACACAGCGGCTTCTTCTTGACTTTATGTTGAGAAACTCAGATTAAACACACTGAATATCCTTGATAGACCAGCAGTGTCAGTGTTTAAGTAGGTCTTTTCAACCAGTCTGCACTCAGTAATGCCAGCTCAAGATCTGCTGTGTAGAGTACTATGTGATGTATAGTTAATAGCCATTATTATCTTTTAGCAGGTTATCAGATCTGAGTATATATTAAGTTATGAGTGTGCAGTTATTTTTAATAACAAACAACCAAACAAAATATTGTTACGATAATTGTTCGTTTTCTGTTCTTTATTTTGTAGGACCTCATGTTTTTATGTCTGAATAAATGCCATTTATCAGATACATTCTCATTTTAAGCTTTCATAATAGTTTACGCACCACAAAACAAGTGCTTTTGTGAATTATTTCGACCTTTTTCATTTCCTTAAACTTTTGTAGAGTTAAATAGTAGTAAGTTGTTCCTACATGAAATATGTGTTGCTTTGTAGGGCACAGAGATGTCATTCTATAATCATATATGCTGTATATATATATATATATATATATATATATCACCGGTGTATTTATCAGGCTGTGTTTATAGACAATATTACTTCTATTAAAGAAAATATAAATAAGATATATAAAAAATACAGATCTTGAATTATATTATTTAAGAACAGTGGATGACCCTTCAAGCCACAGCTTTGCAAAACAATTTGTTGGATAGTGTGTAAACAACATTTATTGTCTAGGATATAAATGCGGAATGTTTGCTTGTAATTTTGTGACATTCAGGTGAAATAATTGTAAGATGTTTAGGAGTTTAGCTTTTAAATCTAGGGCATTACCTAGTAAGCTTTATCCCGGAAACTCAATAATATGTACAAGCAGTAAGTAGATATCTTTTTCTCCCTGTGTCTGTATTTTGGTTAGACATTATTTGGACTTGGTGTCAGGAGCAGATCTGCCTTTGCTTTCTAAATAATGACAGTCCACAGATCTTTCTAGATATTTGTCTTGTGAAGTCATGTTGCAATGCTCTATTTATTTTATTAGCACGATCTGTTATTGGATGAATTCAAGTAATGTTTTCTAGAGGATATTTTATTTATTTGGGTGTTGTGGTTGATGAGGAAGAAGAGTTAAAAAACTAGGAATAGTGAGGTTTATATGCTCTTTTATTATGGGGTTGTATACAGGACATGAACTTGGTCTTGGGTGATTCTTTGGTCTGTTGAAGTAAAAATCTGAAGTACAATCTATGAACGATGTTAAAAATAAAACCATAATAAATCTAACATTAAGTATAATTTTGTGATTGACCATACGATTGTCAGTCAGTTTGTGATTGTCAGTTTTTCCGTATGAAATTTGACCTACTTCTCCTGTCAAATTTGTCATAGTTGTTGAATATGTCAGATTCTCGGCTGCTAAGAAGTTTTCTAAATAGGTGAAATTTGTTAGTATTTCCAGACCGTCTCGTAAGAGGAAATCAAGCCATCAAAAATCATTTTAGAGATTTGTCAATTTGATTTTTACAGAATTACAGGTCGGGGTCGTACGAGATTGTTAAATCCCTTCAGGAGTTTGTCAGATAAGTAAACTGAATGCGGGTTTGTCAATCATTTTGATGTAATCCATGACTTCACGACTCTGTTGCGCTTTCCCAAGTTTACTTTTAATTGTCGAGCGCGTCTCATCCGCAGACTTGTTGCAGTCTTTAGTGAGCCATATCAAGTTTTACAACATGCTATTCGTATAAGCCTTTTAAATCTCTCAGAATCAAACCCCACAACTTGTTTCTTAGAATCCTTGTTCTACAGCTGAAGTCATCTATTACAGCAGCTTTAACAAAAGAGAACCGTGGCAGACGCACTTGACCTGAATGTACAACACTTTTAATCGCCTTCAATTAGAAGCAAATATCATCTCTCTGTAAACTTGTCTGATTGGTTTACAGCACTGAGAAGGTAATGCAGACAGAACAGTTTGGAGTTTAGCTTCCTGTGATGTTGTTGTCCAATCACGTTCCTCGATTACGAACCTTCTGTGTTTGTTATGGAAATCTTAGGATTGATGGGATTCATTTTCTGAGGTGGCGCTGAATCGATCTTTTGAACGCTTTTATGAGGGTGTTGTTTAACGTGGGTCGTCCCGCCGATTGGTTGGTGCTCAGAGATGGGATTGTGTGGCTTTCGGAGATCAGTGCTGTGGCGCGTGCTCTAATCGTGGTGATGGGACTATGATGAGGTGAAGGTGTGTGTCACCCGAAGGAGAAATCAAGCCTCCATGACTGGGAATGAAGAGTCCATGTGCTTAACAAGAAGTGGTTGCTTTCACTGATACTAGAAAACTCCTATCGCCTTTATCGAGTTGTGACTGAAGACTCCCAAACACATTTAAAAGTATTCAATCGTTTATGTCTTAATATGCGGTGTTTGCGAGCCAAAAATTATTTACTGTTTTTAGGTCTGACCTATCCATGACTCTCCATATCATAAAAATAGTAATAAAAATAAAATGCTGTTAATTACCCTTTAGATCCATTTACAGTCTATGGGAGCATTGCTTTATGCTTGTCCTATAGACTGCAATTATATCAGTGCATTTTTTTGTGTAGATGGAGCATTAAACAGTTTTAAGTGAAAATACTGGGTCGAAAACGGTTAGAATTATTACTGGGTCAAATAAAGTTAGAATTATTACTGGGTCGAATACAGTTAGAATTATTACTGGGTCGAATACAGTTAGAATTATTACTGGGTTGAATACAGTTAGAGTACGTTGGAATATTCATACTTTGATGAAGCTTTGCAGATTGAAGCTCTGATTATGTCATTGAATTTGATAAACATGCACCGCTGTTGGTTATTTTACCTGTTTCACTGTCAGTGTACAATGTCCTATTTGTCCCCATCACACAGTTGTGCATGACACCAATCAGGCAGAGCTTTTTACTTTCAGGACCAGCAGTTCTGTGTGTGTGTGTGTGTGTGTGTGTGTGTGTGAGAGTAGCAGGATAATCAGACGTAGCGTAGCTGTCTCCTCTCTCGGCCTGCTCCCATCGCTCCTGTAAAGTGAAAGTGACATATGACACCCCCGGAAAATGATGAACTGACATGTGGGACGAAAAAGGGTGACAAAAAATGTTTTGATTTGCCAGACCAGCTTAAGTATGAAAAATCATGAAGTATTTATGAAATGTATTATGAATCATTGGGTTGTTTTTTCCACCCTTTTTTAAAATGCATGTCCCAAAGAGAGAGCGAAAACTTTGACGTCTCAGGCCGCATAGACATTTACTGGCATACTTTAAGCAGTATAGTTACAGTGCATGTGAAATTTGTTAATTAGGTTAAAGTTGTCATCTGTCACAAGAGGCATGAGAGAGGGAAGAGAGGGCTGTTTGGGTTTCTCAGTGATTCTTTTGGCTGGAAATTGTGTGCTGTTGGAAATGAGAAGTAAAATCTTAAGGTAAAAACTGACTGTTGTCATTAAGTGATTGAAAGTATTTTATTATATAAGGTACATCTGAAAAATTAAGATAAAGGCAGTTAGCAAACCTATCTGAGGTAACTGCTTTTCCTGGCCTGTTTTATTAAATTACGTTTTTCTTTTTGTCCTAGTTTATAATATTTTTGAATTTTGACTGATTTTCTTCCCACATAATGCAGGGTGAATTGTTTCTGCTCCGGGAAAAGTCATTTTTCATCATTTTTCCTGACCTATACATTTAAAGGTAGCTTTGACGTGGGAACTATATATTAGTATATTAGTTAATATATTAGTTTAGTCAAATAATTATGTTGAGATTACTTTAGGCTTCACCTTTTTTAACTTTATCTTAATGAACTTAATAACATATCCATACAAAAAAATCTATTTCTTCTAGCCATAATTCTTTAATAATTAATCATTCTTTAATTCTTTAATACAGTAAATAATATCAGATAGATTTTTTACTTTAATTAATTTTCTATGAATTAATAGATGCTATTACATTTTAAAGTATATATTTCAGTGATGATTTTGGTCTCATTATGAGAGAAATGGCCACTGAGAGGATTAGCAGAGGCCACGGGATAAATATCTTGTCATGGACTTCCGTCTCGTGCTGTGTTGTAATGAATGCTGGCAGTTGATTTCACTTTATCATGACTGTGGATTGGGCCTTTGTTTAAATCTACATTTGAATTTGGTGCACATAGGGCACTGACAAATATACATACATGTATAGAATTAATGATGTGGTTAAGCTACTGTGTGTGTTTGGGTATTTTTATGCTAATGAGGGGAGCATTCATCTCAGACAATAGTGGCGTTACGAGGAGGAGAGGGAGAAACCAGGCAAGGCGTTATTCAACATGTAGCCATTCATTCCCCTGTGCATACGCTCACAATAATAGCACATAAGCTTCCATTTCTTTATGACTGGCTGTATAGAAGTATTCTTAGATGATACGCTCAGAACAGACATCAGATACTAAATGTGGCATGAACTTAGGTCAGAAGAACCTTCTCTTTTTTTCGTTCCAGAACGGGAGAGTTAGCGAGAGAACGATAGTTCGGGGGAGGTGAAGAAAGACAAGAAAAAAGTTATTTTCTGCGCAGGGTTAGTGAACCGTATGTAGGTAGCCACAGGCTAGCGGGCGATTGGTCCCTGGCTCGCCAGGTATCTTGTGTCTCAGAAATCCCTCTTCCATTTCCTCTAATCTCACCTTTTCTGTGGTTCTGACCCAGGGAAGCCCGTTTCATTCCCCACTGCATGCCAGAGGAGAGCGCTGTGATGGGAGCCGGCCCGGTCCCGCCAGCTCCGGCAGTCTCCCTCCCCATCGGCTTTTCTCTATTGATTTCCTCACTCTTGCCTAGCCGGGGTCTGCTCTACCAGTGCCCGCACGGCCCCGCTCCCAACCCAGCATTAATCTGAGAACAACCGCCGCAGCCAGAGAAACAGGCTTTGATTTTTCATTAGAAGTGCTTCCATATTTTAATATTGGGTTTAATCGGCTCTCATGCCTTAAAGAAATAACCATTCACAGCGACTCCCCGGCCTTCAAGATGTATATGCAGCTTCTTCAATCAAAGCCGGCTGAATTTGCTCTTTTGTTGGGAGTTCAGTTGCGATCGTTTTTCTCTCGCTCTCCGTACGTGGGCAGAGTCGTCAGGTTTATTGACTGCACTTCGTTTTTTGGGCATGACATTGACAGAAATATCCGCAGCTGTATTGAACGATTTTAATATTATTTTATTTATTCATGCTTTTTACGAATACACAAGAACAGGATTCAAATAGATTTTCTTTCCCCTCATTGACCTCTTTCACTTTTTAATGCCTAATTTGTATATGACAGAATTTTGATTTTTAAAAACCTGCAGTATTTTTTTATAAGGTAAATTGGCCATTTACTTTTGTCTTGTTTCTTTGTATTAAATTTCAGTATAAAGAGCAAATTTTCACAGTGATGGCATATATCAGTGTGCTTGTAATCTCCGTGGCCTTGATTGGTTCCTTAATAATCTTCATGCTTTGTTTTGTTTCTAAACGCAGTGCTTGCTGAATTACAGACGCACATCACCAGCCGTTGCGGTAATGAGAGACAAGCTGCTCCTGCAATTGTAGCCCAAGTGACTAACGTAAATGTCAGGCGAATTGCACAAAGCCACACTCACTCACGCAAACGCACGCATTTGTCCATCTATCACCCACACGTATGGGTTTTCCCTGTAACGACAGGCAGATCTGATGTTACCAAACACTAAAGAACAAATGACAGAGGCATATAGACTTTCCCGTGACTGTCATTACTGTGACTTTATTTGATAGTGTATCAAACACACAAAAAAAGAAGGCTAGCTTGATTGCGCCATTAATTTACTACACAATAAAAGAGAATGCGCAACAGCAGCATTACTGTGTGTGTGTGTGTGTTTGTGTGTAGTATTCTTTCTGCTTGTGGATGGTGTTAGACCCCTGCTAGGATGAGATGCATTATTTAACACTGTTGTGATACTGCAGCCTGCTTGAAAAGGTCTGTGCTTTCTTCAGCCACTACATCATTTTACTCCAGAGCAGATACACTCACAACAACACATGCTGCTTTGACCAGCATTTACATGATGCACAACACACATCACAAAACACACATTATAAATCTATACAATGCAGCCAACACAATCACCGATATATAATCATAATTAGCCAGAGTCGTCTTCTCGTTTGCTTTAAGATATTTTTGCAGCTCTATTCATCAGTCTGAGGTGAATATTTTTCAAAAACACTTTAGTGTGAGGAACGCATATTCACTATTAACTATCAATTTTGCCTTAAAAAACTACTAATTTAATGTTTATTAATGCTTAGTAAGGTAGCTGTTGTTGTGTTTAAGTGTAGATGTGGGGGTTAAATTAAGAGATTGTACAATATGATCGTGCAGAGTAAGTTATTAATATGTGCTTTATAAGTACTAATAAACAGCCAATATGCAAACTAACTTATTATGTATGTATTAAAGTATTACCTGTTTTTAATTTTTAATTTTTTTTTGTTTTACTCAAACCTCCAAATCTCCTTAAACATTTTCAGGAGATTATTAGCGACAGAAAGAAAAGGTTAAATGGCAATTTGAGGCAGACACATTGTGTTTAACTAAAGTCCCATTAACTTGAAATCAGAACTGGCCAGACATTTCCCACTGGTGAGAAACACACTTTATAAATTAAATATCATTAATTACTCTTCACGGTTTGCCACCGACCGTGTGGTTTCTGAGTGGAAAAGTGAAGGAAAAAGCTTTGGCAATGTCACTTCAGGGCTTCTCATTAAACTCTGCCCCTGGGTATTTTTATGCCTTTTAATGCCCATCTAATGAACTGTTTACTTCTCTGCCATTCAGGTTCCCTGATTATTTGTGTCCTTGTGTTGCCGTTTGCTGTCAGCATGCAGTTGGGTGAAGAAAGTAATAATGTAATAATAATGAAAAACAATAAGAGATGCCGGTTGATATAGAATATGTTTTTTTAGGTTAATTATTTCTAGTGTTTTGAAAAAAAATTATGTTCCTCTGTCTTTGGCATTTTCTGCTTTCAGAGCTAAAGGTTAGATTTTTTTCCCTTTCTTTATTAATTAATGCAAAACGCAACTCACTGGAAACGTAAACACAAATACACAAATGAAGTCAAAGATTTAAAGTCATAGACTAGGGATATTTTTATTTATTTATTTTGTGTAGTGAGGCAGTTTATTTATTGGCTTTATTTGTATTTATTTATATTTATTGTGGTTATTATTTCAAAGATCCTAATGAAGGAATATATATATTTATCTACTAAAGTTTTTTTTGCTAATTTTTAGCTGTATGCAATTATTGTTTGGTTGGTTTAACCGATGTTTTTTGTGTATTGTGCATCATGTCAACCGACATATAACGCACATTTTTGACAGGACACAAATCCTCCGTCTCTGTTTTGATGAAGCGTGTCTGTTTTAAAAGCAGTCAGACCACTTTGCATAAAGTTAAGATGGATCTTTGTACTTCTCCCTGTGCTTCCGGGAATAGAAGCAAAATCTCACCCAAGATTAAAACAAGTGACAAGAGAAAGACCTTTCAAATGGATTAAAAAAAAAGATTTCTTCTTTTTCTGTAACGATGAGGTATCTGTAAAAATGTTCGTCCTTTTTTAGATTACAAAGCCTCCTCTCCTTTTTATGTCTTAGTTCAGTATTTATATTTGAGTTCACCACCCGAACTATACAATAAGTTTAAGAACTTTAAACTCCATTGATTCATTGCTTTTTATGAGTAAAAATATTTCATATAAGTTATACGTTTTTATGTATAATAACTTTCCATCATATTCCATCAATCATTTTTAGGTCAGCGCTGGTCGTGATTAAATATGCAATTCTCCAGTGATCCAAATAAAGAGTTTAAAAGTATTTTATTAATACTTGCCATATACCGTGTACGTTTATAAATAATTTTCATAGCTCCACTCACCCAGTGCACAATACTAATCAAAGTAGTTCCTAGGGTTAAGCAGTCAATACTGCCCAGCTGCTGTGCTATAGGAGCAGATGAAGAGAGAATCAGTATGAGGTTTGTTTTACTGCAGGGGGAGTTGCAAAATGGTGTAAACGGGCTGGGAGAGGCGTCTGCCTTTGTTTCTATCACCGGTTTTCCCCTTCCAAGACTTAAGGCTGCATTTGCCATTCTTTTTGTGCGAGCGGCACTCAAAGGTTACACAGCGAAAGTGGTTGATGCTCTCAGCGACAACAAACAGCTATTTAGAAGACGAAGAATGAAACAAAAATAGGGTTTGAAGACGACGGTGTGTGCATTCAAATGAAGGCATCTCCAAGGCTTCCGTTTTCAATTACGAACATGCCTACGTTCCCCAAAGTTACCGTGCTGCTCTTTAAGATGAAACTTAACTAAGGTGAAACATGTGGGTGTGTTTTTTCCCATCAGAAGATTCGCTTTGTTTGTGATGCTCTTGTGTAATATAAAAAGGAGAAAGGAAGTGCAAACAAATGCAAACCAATTTCTGATCGGTTAAATCAGAAATGACACAAGAGATATCACACATATTTGTTTTAAAACAGATCCTTTTAGCTATTTGTATTTCTTTCTTTTTAAATACGTTTGTTTTCTGCATTTCTGTGTTTATTCTCTTCATATGAACTATTTTGCATCAAAATGTTGCATATCGAAATATTATGAACGCATTTATTGAATTTAATTAAAAGGCATGTAAGTAAAATTGCAAATCACACAGTAAAATCACATTAAACAAGCAGACGTATACATTGTTCAGACATTTAAAGCAGTTGACACAACTTTGAGTTTGTTAAACAAACTTAAACAAGCGCACTTTTATTTGCACTGTGTCGTACCACATCCTCCAGGAGTTTAGATTTGACCAGATCCTCCGCAGACATTGTGACACTGTATTGCATCACAAAATGCGCTTCTTGGATAGCAGTTATTTTGCTCTTTAGTTTTCCCATAGGTATTCTTGTCCCGAAAAGTGCCAGCCCGCAGGAAGAGCGAACAGACAGGAGCAAAGGGCTGTTGGTAAACGCTATCTCTGTGTATCTTTCTTCGCACCACCAGTATGTGTTTAGTTTGGAGGGTATTTGAAGAGGTCGGGTGTGTTTGTAAACATGCCACACTCAGCTTCTACTCTTGCAGAATTGGAGGTGGCACACTCTGAAGTCTTGGGTGTGTGTGTTGTTCTTTTTTGGACATGGCATTCTTTTCCCCCACTGCGTTGCAGAGGAGAGAGAAGAAGGAACGAGCCCAAATCTGATGGCACGCCAATCGCGTCGACCCGGGTGATGAATTATTCTGTGTCTAGCTTCCTGGCTTGGTATTATCACAGGGTCTGCCAGACTACAGGACTGACAGCAGTGACAGCCCCCAGAACACATTTCCCTCTGACAACTGATACTTTCCTAATACGCTCCCTGCCTCTGTCTTGTACTATGGTCCTCCATTCTACACTTTTTATTTATTTAAGTGGAAGGGGGGCTTTTTCTATTACATCCAATGGCTCCGGTTCACTCAAGCCGCAGTGTCGACATGAACTAGATTACACACACAGATTCTCTCTCTCTACTCGACACACACACTCACACACACACTCAGTCCATCAAGCACACACTCCAGTAAATCACCGGGTGGAAGTATTTTTGTTTCGTTTGCTGATCCAATAGGGGGCTCTCGTGCTTTAGAAATGTCTGTTATATTTTAAGTCAAGTGAACTAAAGCTTGTTTTTCTTTTTTCCCCTACCCTCTTCTTCCTCTTCTTTTTCTCCTTGGTCTTCCTCTCTATCTTTACTTTCTCCCTCTCTCTCTCTTTCTCCCTCTTTCCCATTGCAGAAAAGGTCACGTATTGCCTACAGTGATGAGGTGCGGAACGAGCTCCTGGGGGAGGACGGGGGCTCCTCGGAGACTCAGGTAGGATGTTAATCAGGGGCTGCACTTTCCCAGTGTGGGTGGCTGCTGGGGGTGAGGACGGGTCAGGGCCACGAGGGGCAAAGAGAGACAGGCATTGGCACCCAGTCATGCAGAAGCAATACTGCTTAATGCAAAGCTGCCCAGTGCTGAATGGGCTTTAGGCGCTAACCAGCGTCTGGGCAGCACCAGATTGGGGTAAATTCCCTCTTTCTCCCAGCTGTTCACCATCCGCCTGGGTTCTTATCCTTCTAAGGATGATCTCCCATGCAAAAATCTGCTGATTTCTTAGTTGCTTAAATAGAGGGTGGGAATAGATGTATATGAGAAAATGTATATCAAGGTATCAAGGAAAACGTATTCGGGTTGGTATTATTCGACATATAATTATGGAAATAAAAAACAAGTTTTTCCTTTTGTTTGAAATTAGTTGTAGTGTATTTAATGTTTATCTTCAGATTTTGGCTACTCTAGGATCCCAGGATATTTTGGATAGCTTGAAACATTTGTGCCAATAAGAGATATGACAACAAGTGAAGTGAAGGCAGAAAGTGGCTGAATTGTATTTATTGCTAATTTCAAAAAGAAGCTCATATCGCAGTGCACACCTCAGCCACACACTCTTAAAAAGTTTTTTTTTTCTGAATTACTAATTAAATTACAATGAAACACATTTTTGATTTTATATATGAAATATATCACAGATAAATACTCTAAATTGGGCATTTAGCATTGATAAGATGTCCTGTGTGATTTTCTTACCTACTCAGCAGGTTCTTAAAATCAGCCCACAATATAACATCTTCAGTTATTACTGCATTAATTATGCTGCTATATTTGTGTCACAAACAGAACCGGTCCACAAACATTTTCAGAGAGTATCCACAGGGACCTTGCGACAGAACTGTGCGATCATCTATAGCTACTAATTTTGTTTATTTTTGTCTTTTTCCCTGTTATTATCATTTCACAGTTGACCCTAAAGTCACACATCTTACAAACATATGTACGCTTAGCCGCAATGCGTAATTGATACGCATATTCTTTAGAAATTAATGGGACACACATATACAAAAAATGGGTCCCTCAGCTGTCAAACACACAGTTAGGCAACAATGGTTTTATCAAATCCTTGCCAAAGAAAGGAACATTTAAAACTTGCTTTGCTTTTTTTTACGACTTCCTTCTGCCTTTTATAAAATCAGTTTATGACAAATCATATTACTGGAATTGGTCTTCAAACTCTGTTCAGTGACAGCCTCTTTTATCAAAAATAATTATGAATCGGAGTGAAAGCCACAATGGCTCATTTGATATGCATTTTTAAGATGCAGGCTTTCATACTTTGTTGCCTTTAGTGGTGTTTGTACAATAGGACAATAGTTTAAAAGGACTATTTCAGTTCCAGAAGTTGCTTATTCTGTTTCACGTTAGTTGTTCTCTAAACACTTAAAGATAATTGGACTAATAACAAGACATTAGAGACAATAACAAGAGATTTGTTTTATGTTAGATTGCAGCCATTGATCTAGTAAATGGAGGAATTACTCTGGGCTGCGTTGTATTTAGTGCTGCAAACACAGTGGAGCTCTTTACTCTCTGTCCTACAATAACAAAATGCTTTATGGGGTGTATGTATACAGTAACAAAAACTGTATACTGCATGTGTGTGTGTATATATAAAATATGTACACATCTATATCTGTCTGTCTGTCTGTCTGTCTATCAATTGTGTGTGTGTGTGTGTATGTATATATATATATATATATATTTATATATGTGTGTGTGTGTGTGTGTGTGTGTGTACATACATATATGTATGTATATATGTGTCTAGCTAACATAGTGATCAACTTTAAGCACATGATGTTTATCCTATTTTTCCTAAAATGAAAAGAGCTCATAAGCATTTATGTTGTATATCAGTTTTACACAAACATTGGTAAACGGCTTCATTCCTCTAACAGCAAGGAGGGTCCATCAGACTTTGTTTTTTTTTACTTAGACTTTGTGTTTACTTACATTCCTATTAAAAAAACGAAAAAGAGGAATTAAACTTTTGACGCTAACATGAGACTTGCTGTGAGTGGAGTGGTCGGAACTTCAGGGTTTTTTATCGAGCGAGACAGGAGCGATAGAGCGGAGGGGAAGAGATGTGTATGGGGGGTGCTGACTGGGGTGAGTCGGTCAATTTAATTCCTGACGATCTGAAAGAGGTCAGGATCATTTCATATAGCCCTGGCTGAGCAGATCATTACCAGTCACAAATCTGTTCGTTACATGGCAAGGATTTATAGCTAAGTAAATAGGGAGCCGTCATAAGTTCTGAAAATAGCGTGTTGGCCCGGCGATAATAGCTGAAGGACGGTTTAATAGAGTTCGGCATTTATTCGTTATCTGTATGCGGACAGAGACCGAATTGGCGCTATCGCTCCTTTTTTAATAATGCGGTGGTCTACCCATTGCGCTTTTTTTTCTTTCGACATCCCTCCCCCTACGCTTTCCACCCAAAACACACACATTTTTTACCACACACATACTCCTGAGAACGCGCACACATTTTTTCGTACGCGAATACTCTGCGGAATAGTTTCGATTTCAGACACAGCAGAAGGCATGGCCACCAGAGATTGGGCAGGTTTGAGCCGGCGCGGACCTGATTTTTCCGACTACAAAGGAAGCAGATTACCACTTGTATCGAGTTCCGTATTGGAAAAAAAATCTTTGTTTGAAAATCCGCTGATTATCATAACAGAAAAATTGCAGCGGTGCATTTTTGAATAACATCTCACATGAAAAAAATGAAGGAATGAATCCATCAAAACATAATTATACAATTTTACGGAATTTCTTGCATACGGCTTTTTATTCACCGTTACCCGTGAAACGTTAGCGAATGCAGGTAGAGCAACAAAAGACGGGTTTTCGGGTTTAAAGACAAAACAGAGAGACAGAATAGAGCGACGGCAAGCTTAAAATCTTCCGGATTCTGTTTGCAAATCCTCGGTGTGAGTTCACGATCGTCCAAGCAGCACAAATACGATAGAACAAGATTTGTTTGGTCTTCATTGACATGAGCTGCAAGGCTGCGTTTAGATCGGGTTCAATCACACCAAACCTAAATAGCCACTTTTATGGTGTGTTCGTAAACTTTGCCCTTTTAAATAATGTGGGCGACGTTTAATATGGTAACTCTAAAATAATACCCCAACCCGTTTCAGTAGAACTGAAATTGTTTGATACTTATATATATATATATATATATATATATATATAGTCTTTTTTTAATTTAATTGCTTATTTCTTTATATTTTGTAACAGCTTTTATGCTTTTCACTAAAACTTTTAAATAATTTTTTTTTTTACTTTTTAGCTATCAATAAATTTCATTGCTAAATTCTTTATTTTTATTTATTATTATTATTATATAATTTTTAAGATTGGAAATGTTGATCCTTCCTGATTTAATTCAAAAGACACTTTTGTTATATCAGAAAATAATGTCACATCCTTACTGACACGGTGGCTACGTGCATGGCTTTGTTACAGCATATGGGAGAAAGAGATTTAGCGCTGTGGAACGTGGTGTCCCCATCGATCACAATTTAGCACCACAGTTTAACATCACGCCCCTAAATCTTGCCTTTTTAACCGGGTATCAAGTTTATAATTTATGATCCAAGATCTGCCCCTTTTCTGATTCGATAGTGGATGATTTAAAAAGAGAGAAATTCAAAATGTCCAGCGCACACAAAACAAGACGAGGGGCCTTTAATAATGGCCCAGAGCTCTCCCTTAGATCTGCTAACCTTTAATCTTTCACAAGAAATGGAGATTAAAAAATCACCTGCAACGACTAACAAATTAAGAAACTTGTCTTTTCCCTCCTCTTCTGCATGTTGTGTGTTCACAATAAGCAACACTTTCTCTACACAGCGGCTGTAATGAAGAGCTGCTTTTAAATGCTTAATGTACTTGATTAAGTTGAAATGATGTTAGCCACTTTCAGAAACCATTCAAGGGCCACTGAGTGCACAGCACAACATGTATTATTATATTGAAAATGAATAACCCATGTATACTATTATTTATTATTCCATTGTAGGTTGTCCTCATAATAAGATTTGGCTTTATGTTTATGTATACACGTCGGTCCCTCGTGAGTCTAATGCATAATATACTCTCTGTCTATACTATTGTTCTACGGTACGGTGTATAACATTCATAGTGTGCCAGAAGTGACGGGCACTTCCTGTAATAATTAAAAGGCTGGTGTCACTTTCCCTTTTTTAGCCGACAAGTAGGAATCCTGCAGAGTTGTTGTTAAGGAGCCTAAATCCTCAAAGCTTCCATCCTTACTGTACGCAATCTGTATTATCCTACTGTACTGACTAAAATGCTGGTATTTTTTCCCCCTTATGCCATATCAAGTGCTGTGATGTGACTGTTTGTCTCCGTTCCTTCCTTGATGATGATAGTTTAGACGTCGTGAGTTGAGAAATCCATTCCCAGTCTCTTTGTTTAATGTGACAGCCCGAGAACTTGATCTTTGTTTGTTCAAAAAAGTCGGCATGAGTCTTGTGTTTAGCTCCTTTTAATGTGTTTGTCTGTGATTTTTAAATGCTAAACATGCAAACAGATAAATCGTCAAGGTTAATTCTGCACCCAGCCGCATGACTGATCCGCTTCCTGCCATGTTTCTGCTTTTTATCTCTCTCTCTCTCTCTCTCTCTCTCTCTATTCCCTCCCTCTCTTTTTCTCCCACCTTCTATGCTGTACCTTCATGTGGCAGTTGATAAAGTTACGTGAAGAGGTAAGTGCTGCTCTTCCTTACCGTTTTTTGGTCCTCCTCTTCCCCCCAGATCTTCTGTTCACTTACCTGCTTCGTCAGAATAAAAAAGGCACTAATCTGATTTTAAAGTCCTGTTTGATTGAGCTCAAAATGAGGCTCATTTCTACGTACTGTTCTGAGGAACTAAATCAAAGATATTTCACACCGAACCTTAAAAGATTTAATCAGCTTGTCAAAACAGTCACCAAATATGGAAAGGCAGTGAGACATGCTGTTATAACAAAAAAGGAAGGGAATAACCTTTTATTATCGTTCTAATTTTAGCATTTCTAGCAGGTACAGAGGCGGTAGCAGTGTAATATTAATATAACAGCACAGAAATTAAACTGACCCTAATTTGCACAGTTTACAGCTCTGTTCATATTGTGTAATTTACGGGCTATTTCATGCTTTATTGTCACAGGTTTTGTTCTGGTGTTTTTATTAGCACACGTGGCTTCAAATATAACAACATTGTGGAATTACAGCTAACCCATAAACGACCGATTTCTCTTTGTGCCGCATTAGAAAACAGCCCACAGCTTTCTCCTCCACTCAGCGTATGAGCATACAATAGCCCGCCTTTTAGTCCCAGATAAGGGGACGATTTTGTAATGTCTTTGTGTGTTTGTAGCATTCATCCAGCTTGGAAGTACGTGGATTATGGCAAAAAAGGCCTTCGTCTCTGTCTGTGTGTGTGTTTGCTTGCTGGTATCTTCATCTCCTGTCTAGAGTTGTGTGTGTGTATGCGTGTGTGTTTTGGTGGTTGGACTTGGGATTCCCCTATTCAAAGACACATGCAGCCACACACAGATGACAATATCTGAAGATCTTTATTCATAAAGGAAGCCTCCTTTCTCAGTGGAGAACTGGATAGTACTGCATCACGGCTCTGCCTGTCTTTGTTAAGATGTTTAGAGAGCGATTGCTTATCTTTGAAGATAACAGTATTTAGAATGCAGATTTGTTTTGATTTCTGCCATCTTGTTAGGAAACCATAAAAGCCGTGTTAAATATTTATGGATGTAAAAATGAAGACTTTATCTCCCCCACTGCCTACCTGCATTGTTTTACCAATTCGTTTCTACTGTATGTAAGCGTTAACTAGTTATATATAAAAAAAACAAATATAGGTTTAATGTTCTTGTATTGGTTGATCATTATTCTGTAATCAATGTTTTCTTTAATCTACACTAACTTCATTAAAGGAAACAATACAGACTCAAACTGTGCCATTCTAGAAAATCCTCTTAACTGATAGATATACAAAAAGTAACCTCAGTTTCCTCCTAGACTCTTTCTAGACTGTGTTGCTTCCTGTGTCTGTGTTTGCTAGTCACACAAGGTCTGCGTGTGTGCCTGTGAACATCAGTGTATTGTTTAGATTTCTTCACTTCCTGTTTCTGAATAATCCCATTTGTACGAGAGCCACACCATCCTCCTGCATTTATAATTTACAGCCCCTCACAGTTCTCCGTTCTTTGCTACCTTGACTTGTGTTTTTCCATTTTTTTTGTTATTGTTTTTCCCACATGGCCAAACATAACGGAGTATAGTTTTTGGTTTCTTTTTTTTATCAGCCTTGGGTTAAGGAGACACCTTCAGTCAGCTCGGCCGCCCTCCTTCCACCCCAGAATGTGCAGCTATTAAATCCGATTTGATTTTTCCTTCTCTCCACAACTTCACAACGCTTTCTGTCTTTTCCTCCCATTTTGCTGAATTTTAATCAAAGCCCGTACAGCTTATGCACACTTAGCCCGCTTTTTAAAACTGTACTTTTTCCTCAGCTGGAAAACATGTTTAAATATTTAGCAGCCGCATTCACAGCTGTTTGACACTTGTAATTCCTTTTCTTACAAGTCCCAAACAACCGGCGGAGAAGATCACATAGTCAGTCTGAATCATAACTGTCATCATTATTCACTTTGACTCCACACCCAACTCCCCCCCATTTGAAATAATAAGGAATCATCAAAACTTTTGAAAATTGCGATTGTAAGCGCTCGTGTTTGATATTGAAAAAGGGGGAGAGAAGGAAAGACGATCCCTTTGAGTCGCGTTTGCATTGTTCCTGGGTTCCACGTTAATAACTTACAAGTGAAGTGCGGATCTCGAAAAGAAAGAGGGAGAAAAAACAAAAAGGAGACAAAAAATATTTTTCATTTATAGTATCTAAGAACGTCTTTGTAGAAAATGTAGGTGTCAGATAAAAAGGCTCACATGCATTGGCACAAATGAGAAGGGGCGCACGCAGAGGCGGTAGTGGGCACGCCAATATTTATCATGGTCTCTTTAAAAGAATATTCCGTTGAACTTCATAAGACCAAAAAAAGGAAGACAATTTTGACAGTATGGTGAATAAATCAAAAATACGGGTTGTCTTTTATTCAGGTCAGTTGGTTGGCGTATGAGGGTGAGTGAAATGCATCCTGGGCTTTTGGTTTTAAATATCCAGTATGATATATTATGAAAACATGTCTAATATACTCTTTTGCTCATAAGTATTTCCAGAAAGTACTTGCAACTGCTACGGATTCGCACTAAGGACGTTTATTGAAAACAACACCCCAGTATCGAAACAAAGGTGTCATTTCTTCCGTGTCTACAGTGAAAGTTATTCTTTTTGATAGGCGATTCTTGCCGCATTTTGAGGATGTTGCCCTCTTTGCAAAAAAACCCCGTGTCGTCATGCTACCTGCAAGGCCACCTTCACAGTTACCTCAGGTCTGCTCGCTCCCCCCCGCACACGCACAATAGACATCAACACTCCCCCTCCCTCCAAAAAATAGAGCGAGCGCAAGCGAGGGAGAGAAAACCGAGAAAAAGCTTTGAAGTGGCTTTCCAGCGCGGCAGTCTGCTGGCCGTCTCTCCCCGAGACGTGTCACCTTTGCCGAGAGGGAATAGGAAAATCACGTTTCGAATGGTAATGATAACATACTAATCACTTGAGCTCTTTGAAGACGGGCGAGCGAGCTACTCTGTCAGTATCCCCGGCTGCCTTATGCTTCCAGGCACACAGGCACATTCCTGGTCTAGGTGTATTAGTTTAAGCGGTGCATGTCAATACGTCCTCACCATCGCAGCTCATCCAGAGGGGCTCATTAGTCAGAGATGGCTCCCATTTCCCCATACGCACTCCCACCCCTGTTCCCTATATCTCCCTCTCTCTCTCTCCCTCTCTCTCTCTCTCTCTCTATCTCCCACTAACACCCCCTCCCTTAAACTATTAAAAAGTATTTCAGCTATTTTAAATGACATCTGTCAAGCGAGAGGAAGAAAAGAGAAAAGTTCAGACAGAGTGTTTTTTTCTCTCTCTCTCTCTCTCTCTCTCTCTCTCTCTTCTCTATGATTGTCAAACTTTGAAAAGTGGAATGTCGTCTGTTTTCCCATTTCATTTCTTTGGAGTGATTAGCCGCTACATATTTTGACAGCTTAACTAGAACTGGAAACTCTCTTTGCTTTACTCTTCCTGTGTGTGTAAACAGGAATAAAGGCTAACTGTCCTTCAGAAGTAGAGCTACCTCCCTCTGTTACGTGTTTACACGGGGACAGTGGTGTAATTCAGGGTTCACAGTAGATTGATATTTTCCTATTACAGTCAGTTTGTCCAATCATGTTGGCAGTGTGTATAAAAGGATGTTGTTGACGACATAAATCTGCATATAATTATTATTATGCATATAGTCGTTTTTTAATTTAATTGATATATAATGCAACCGCAGGGTTTTCCATATGTATCTACGGTATGTTTATTTATCCATGTTGCTAATAATGAAGGGGTAGACATGATGTATATACTAATTTTCAAAACACAAGGTTTGCCTCATTGGTTTGCTTTATTTACAGTGATACAGTGATGAGACTGCAGAATCACTTCTTTAAATCTATTAAGTTTGGAAAATATAAAATAGCCAGAAAGAAGAAGATTCTGTGAAATGATTTACAACGGCATCTTGAACTTGTCAGACTAACAGACATCGGTTAATCTGAAGCAGCATTTGAAAATATATTACAGCTCAATTAACCATCCCTCCCATGCTAATCTTTGCCCTGGTGCTAAATGTGAGGTAATGAGATCTGGCAACACCTTCAGAACAAAGACACTGAAAGAAGGAAGCCTCAATTAAAATAAAGGAAAGGTGTTAGATTTGAGCTCCGTCCCTTTTTTGCTTTGGAATTTATGTTAGGATCAATCCAATTTGTTACGAAAACGCAACTCGTAATTAGATTTTCTTGAATCAATGTATAAAATAAATTGAAGCTAAGTGGTCTGTACTGTTTTGTCATAGCGTGCCTTGTTTTGTGTTGATAAACATCTTTGAAAATCATTTCCAAGTCTTCTCAGTCATTCTCATTGTTTTCTCTCTTTCCCTGGTTTGTTTTTAGAGAGCACATCTGTTGGACAACACAGAGAGACTGGAAAGGTCATCACGGAGACTGGAGGCCGGCTACCAGATAGCTGTGGAAACCGGTAGGCATTCTGGGTAGGGGGGTGAGCGACAGAAAATTGTCTCGCTCATGTGCGTGGCAGAAAGAGAGGGGGGGAAAATGCATTGACGACGGGTGACATTTTCAGGAGCACATCAAAGAGAAGCAAGGGAGAGAGAGGTGTAGTGCAGCAACTGCGGCACTGTTAGTCTCACACAAAACACACTGCCTTATTTCCATTCACCTACCTGTGTGTGTGTGTGTGTGTGTGTGTGGTGCATATGTACGAGAGAGAGGGAGTTTTTTTAATATGGGTACCAAATGATGCTGTGTTGACTATAAAAAAAACAACAACAGTCTGCCTCCTCAGTCATGCGATATTCAGAACTAAATAAAGACCGGGATCTTTTAATAACGCAATTTATAAATAAAACACCCTCAACATCACGTGGTGCACACCTGTCTTAAGGTTAGTTTTCATCTGTAAATACAAGAAAACGAACTAATTTAGATCTAAAATAGATTAAATCAGTAGGCATATTTTTTTTTTTAAGCGTGACTGTCGCCGTGTTGTTGAGGCAGAGTTTATTCCTCTGAGACGAATCAAAGCTCGTTCTTCAAGAAGCTACTGGCTTTCACTGGCTTCCGCCGTAGTTTTGAAAAGTTTGTTAATTTACACTATAATGGCAGGGCGGCTTGCGCGCGACGTCGACACGGTTAATAATTCAAATCAAGAAAAGGCTGCGCAGACCACTGGCTTTTGATGTCTCGCAAGAACAACTCACAAATTCATAAATGCAATCTGTATCCTCTGCTTAAAAATTTAGTTTCATTTATTTTGGATCCTCTCAAGCCTGCGCTTGATTTCTTTTTTTTATTTCTCGTCCTGTATGCATTTTTTCTCCTGTTCCGTTCACCAAACGAAGGCCCTTTGTTTTTCCAGCATTCGGACATTTTTTTTTGGTACTTATGTCTGCCCAATTGAATTGTCAGCTTTCGTAGTGGGTACCAAAAGAGCAGCCCGTACACACTATTGGTAGGATCAGACCCCCTATGAGAGGAGTTTTTCTCATAAAGGACCAGACTCTGCTTTCCAGACCCCTCATCTGGCACTGCACTGGTTCTAGTGCTCACTGTGTGGGAGCCGCTAGCTCAGAACAATGCCTGTTTACTCATCCCTTCTCTAACTGCGTTAAAGCACAGCTCAGCCTTATGCGTCTAACTCCTGTGATCCTAATCCCTGACCCCCTTACCCCACTGACCACCCCAGCACACTCGTTCACGCACACCTGCGTCTTTAAAGCGTAGCGACAGGTAGCCCTAAACTAAAGTGGCCCTGAGGAGGACAGACCCTGTACTTTTGGGATTTGGGCACAGCAAACACAGCCTGTTCCAGTGGCTTATAAGGAGCTACAGGGATAGATGCTGTTTGTTTGGGTTGCTGCAGTGACCCTGAGTCTATGTGTCACACTGAGGCGCATCGGCCAGTTTATGGGCTGTGTTCAGATTCACTCGAGCGGCAGACCACACCTGCTACAATGCCTGTCGTTCAAATTTCTGCTAGATTACTACATAATGTATATGCAAAACACAAACATTATACATTGTGTATATTTGTATATATTATATATAATATATATATCACAAATGTGTTTAATGACGTGTATAACAATGTAAATATGGTTTATGGGGACATCATATTGTGTATTGCATGTTACAATAACACACCTATTTTATTTTTTAAAGACTCTTGCAATTTTGTCCAAAGCTTCATTTAAAAAAATATATCTAGGTCAGAACAATGGTGGTTCAAATTTAAAATTTTCAAAGTTCAAATTTCGGTGGAAAAACAGGTGCAGTTTTTAAAATGATTTTATTCTAATTCATGTCAAATACTGTAGATTTACAGCAAAATATTGTGGTCATTTCTGAATGTCTAAAAACGGCCACCAAACTTAAAATGTATTTACAGATGTCACTTTTGTGAGAGAGGAAAACGTGCCTTTTTTATGCCACCACTTGTGTGTTTGTAGAATCTGGCTAATTTAAGAGCACCTACAAAGTAAGTAAACTGTGTGTGTGTGTGTCAGTGTGTAGTTGTTGAGTCCAGAAAAAGCATGTCAGGAGCACTCCAGGCCCTCTGAGAGATATTGAGAGTGCTCTCTGGACACGCAGAGCTTTTTACCAAACTGTTTGTCTCATAAATAAAGTATGTGTCTTCATTAGAAGAGGGCACCATCTTTAAAGCTGCCTGATCCAGAGGCACGCCGGCCCGAGGAGAGCCTGGAGTACAGTAGCAGGGAGCAAAGCAGCCAATTTAAAGGCATTTAAATCGGGGATGTCCCAGAGCCCACGAGCGTTAAATAAACCCTAATCAAAGAAATTCCTGGCTGTTTATGAAAGCAGAGGAAGTGGGCAAAAGATGATTTGTGTGGTGGAAAATAAATTACCCGAGGGTCTAATTCTGTTGTTTTCCGACATCGTTGGAAATGCTAAAGAATATGCAGTTGTATTTTATCCCAAGCTAACTCTAAAATTGACTATGTAATCGCAGACAGTTTATGGAACATTGTTGTTTACCTAAACGAGCACATGACCTCAATATCTATTAATTAATCAAAATTAACTTTACCGGAGTGTCCGATTGTGTCAATGTACACAAATAAGACGCGAGACGCAGTGGCCGTAAGGAGCAGAGAGGTGGCCTTTGAATACACAGCAGTCACTGTGGCAACAGATCGATGAGGCAAAATGAAACCAGCTCATTAGGGATTGATTTCAGCAGTGTTTAGATAAGCAGAGTGGGTCGGGCCTGGCCCCTGGGGCCCACACCGGGGCCCAAAGTTCACGCAGAGTCAGGTAGAGAGTCTCTCTGCAGGCCATCATCTTTATTAGCACCCAGATAAGCTGATTAGGCCTTGTCAATCAAAGGTGCCAATGACTCAATCGAGAGGCCCTTCTTTTCTTTCTCTCTCTCTCTCTCTCTCCTTTTTTCTCTCATTTTCTTTTTTGTGATAAATCATTGAAGCAACCAACAAAGCAGTAGCCATGGCGGCTAAGCTAAGCAGCCCTGCAGTTGTCACCGAGGCAGGCGACGCGAGGACCCTGTGATGATGTGACGACTGTATTAAAGACTACATCAATTTGTTTGAGAGCGGTTTGATTTTTTTCTGCAGTGGTATTAAAAGAGCAAGCGTGGGGGGGCGGCATCGTTGTCGTCGGGCTTAACGGAAAACGCCGAGCATGCGCACAGTTGAAATAAATAACAAAATACAAAATCGAATGAAGAAATAAATAATTATATTTTGTAAACATGAAGAAAAAACGCTGCTTCTTTTGAACACGAGTGTGACTTTAAGACATGCTGTGTCAGTTCACGGGTGTCGGAGAGTCCCAGTAACACACACACACACGCGGTTGTCGCCGTCTCTC
>JAZGTI010000603.1:38496-59262 GCA_036877585.1 Botia kubotai | reverse complement strand
AATTGGTCATACATTTGAAAAGTGTAAAAATATATAAAATATATGAATTAATATAATAATACAATATGATAACAAAATATTTTAGATTATATTAATTAATATATTAATAAACGAACTGGATAGTTTTATTTAAGCATAACACTTCACTTCTGTTTAGCACTTGTAATCGGACAATGGGCACAGTGTGAATGTTTTTGGTCAGTCAAGGTTCACTGATGCCAGTTTGTTTGATGATGACAATATCAAGCCTGTTGTGATCTGCAACACGCTTTAAACTCTTATACAAAGACATGCAAGTGTCACATGACTGTACATCAGCAGCAGCCTGCTGTTCACAGATATTGCATGTGACTGAACTAAACTGTCTTCATCTTATACTGACTGCTCTGAGCTGGAGGATTTCAGTGGCTATATAGTGTGGCTAAAACGATTGAGAACAGAGCATTCCACAACTTCAGAAGAATGACATATAGGATGAAGTCAAAGATTACAGTAGCTATCTTAGGTTCTATAGAAGACAATGTATTGCTTATATGTTGGTCGTTTAGTGTTTAGACTTTATATATATATATATATATATATATCAGGTATGTTTTATATACAATAAGGCATGGCTGTTTTAGATATTTCTGTTAAAATGCCTAAGGAAACAAACACAGCAAGACTGTAGAGCTATAAAATGAATGTGGATTGCATGGCTTAGACAATTTGATGTTTTCTTTTCATTTTATTCAATAAGGCATTACATTAAAAATCTGCATTAAAACAGACTCCTATTAGTTATTAGTCTTCAAAAGCAGCTTTGATGTTAAGCTTGTGTACTGCTGATTTGATCCCTAATACTGCCGTGTGTTGTGCCCTTGAGTTATGCACTTTCATGACCTTTGTGTCTCTGACCCCTCACTGTATCTTCCCAAACTGGCAGTGGTCAAGCTCCAATCAGATACAAAGATATTGAATGCATGCGTTTATAAAGACGTTCTTTATCCATTTAGAAAACTAATTATAAAGCAGAGAGGTGAAGGTTTCTTCCAAAGCAGTGCTCATTACAGACTGTCTGCACCATCAAAAAGCCATGCGTGATGTTTTAGTAAGCAAACATCTTGAACCTTTTCTTGTACAGCCTAGCACTCGTGAAGCTCTTGAATCTCCATATAACATTAACCATTAAACTTTGATAGGTTCCCATGCCTCAACTTAGTGTTATGTTGTTTGAGTCTGGGCAGTACTTCCTTTGAATAAGCTACATAAAGCTATTCCAGAAAAACCCAGGCTCCAAAGCGTATCTATTGCCTGTTAACCATGTCTGTGTGTGTGTGTGTGTGTGTGTGTGTGTGTGTATGACTGTGTGAGAAACAACAATAGAACCGCAAAGAAGGAACTATGTTCTTTGTGTTTCTGAAGAGTCCTTAAGATAAAAATACTCCTTTATGAGCCCATTTCAGACCCTATGTGTGATTTTAAAAGACCCATTTAGTTGTAATCACATTTTGTGTCAGTTTTGTTTATCCCCTCTGCCTCAATGTAAATTGTGTGTTTACATCGCCTTAGTGCCATTATTGCTTGAAAAACAAAGTAATGACATTATGATTAATGCCGTGGTCATCTCAGAGCTGTAATTAAGTCAGCTGTCTGTGATGAAAGCGATAGACTCTGTGTGACTGGGAGGGGCCTGTTTGTTTGGAGTCTGTCAGAAATGTTGATCCAGAGGCACAACCACAGGGGGACAGACAATGCTTATGAGTATTGAATATGCTCTTTTCAGATACTTAAAGTGTCACATAGAGAAACAAGAGTTGAGTACCAAGGTAGACGCTGATATACGGGTGAATCTGACTTATCATGGCTCTTCCCAGCTTTGTAATGGCATTGAATTTTGCCCAAGATTTTGAAGCTCCAAAAAGTGTTAAGTAAATGATGTATTTATTTAATTTTGGGGTGAACTATTCCTTTACGTTATTAAGCAGTAATCAGATGTCCAAAAATAGATGTTTTGTTTTTAGAAAATATGATAAAACCATATTGTTTTTAGAAAAATATGACTCTATGCTGATTGTGTGACTTCCTGTAATAACATTTATTTTATATTTTAAAAATCCCTTCTCCCCACCGGAACTATTAAAAATCAACCCAACACTGGTAACTGGAAAAAGTCTCACTAAGTCCTAGTGATCATACAATTACATGGCTGACACTATTTGACGCTTATCTCTCAAAGGCTATCTGAGATATTTGAAGTGTCAATTTTCCTCATAGCATGAGAGTTCAAGCAATCATTCCCAATTATATTCTCATTATATGTATCAACACTGTGACAGAGACGTGTACACCTAGATCAAATATCAAATGGAAGGACTCCAAGTTGTCATTCTCATCTGTGTTGTAAAAAAAGGGATCTGCCAAACCCACTGCCAGTGGAGCAATCTCATTCACTAAACACCGTCCAAATGTCTTTCATTAAAATCTCTCATTATTCTCAGAGTCATAACTGCTCTTCTCAATTTCAAACGCACCAGTTTTGTCCCTTTATGCGGCTGTCACCTAAGCACATTGCCCGGCTCCATTAGGGATCTCTCTTGCGGCAATAGAGGGACTTTACATTCAAGACTGCTATTATTTTCATTGTGTTTTGCCTCAGCCTGAGGAAACACCTGATTATGTAAATAGCTCTCCTGCACATCATCGCAGAGAATACTGTGTGCTGACAGGCCTACTTATGAGTAACTTTTGAAGGGGGTGGGTCTTTAAAGACCTATTTTGTTATCTTCATATCCTGGCAGATGTCCCAAATCATTTGAAATCAATCACAAAAAAAGCTTAGGATACAATATCTAAATTAAAGATAGCTTTATAAATTAAAGATTGCTTTTTTATAGCATTTCAACCTTGCGTACAACAAATATACTCGGTGCAAGAATTATACTTAGAATAATAAGAAAATAGCCCCCTCTGGTGCAGGAATTAAGCACTGTTGATCAATAAACAAAAGCTTTCAGGTAAGCTTTCTGTAAAAATCTCCTGTTATTTTTATATCTAGTATGCCAACATACTAGATGATTGACACAACAAAACAAATAAATATATAACTGTAACTGTCTTTTTATCTGTTTGTCCGGTCAGACATTGTACCTTTGGTAGTGGGTATACAATAGGCTTACAGCACGGTTAAATGTTCCTAAAGCTGTTTGCTGGACAATGGCCAAAATACACTAACAAACAAACAATACACTGATTATTTTGCGATATATGTGCAAACTATAACTATAGGAGCTATAGTCTATAGGAATATATTACAATACCAGGTGCTATTGTATTGTAATAATTTAACAAAATACCAATATATGAGAGTAGCACATTTGTCAGGTATGCTAACCCATACTTGAAATGTGTCCTCTGCATTTAACCCATACTGGTGAGGAGTGAACACACACACACACAAATCCAGGGCAGAAGGCAGCTATCACTGCAGTGCTCGGGGAACAACTGGTGGAAAGATGTCTTGCTCAAGGACATCTCAGCCATTTTCTGCCAGCTGTGGTAAACCTTTGGGTTGCACGTCTCTAGGCCACAGCTGCCCCAATATGTCATTCCACATAAGGCTTTGACATTTTAAAAAGGAGTATTTTGCACATTTTACACTAAATATAAAGCCATCACTACACATTCATACATCTCATACATTCCTTGAATTACAGACTTTTTTTTATTTGTGGCTTTAAATTATATAAACACAAACCATAGACAAATTATATGAACACTACCCATAGGCATAGCAGTGTCAATGCAAGAGGACATGGCGTGTTTGTTTATTATGCTGTATAGTTCCCATCATAGCCACCAGATGTCACTCTCCTTTTGCTTTTCAAATCTCAAATTGCCATTGTCACAACAGACAGTCTGCAGCCATGACATCAATTTGTAGACTAACCCTGGTTTCTTAAAATAAAAAAGGACAATGAAAATAATTTTCCATTTTTCTCTTGTGTTGGTCAACAAAAATGATATACAGTCAGGAGTTAACGTGAATTTTGAAGCTGTTGCTTTTCAAACTACTAAAAGTTGAAACATAGTCTAAGGATAACAACAATTATTACAATGACTATTTGATTTGTCAAGCGTAACAACATTTTGCAACTTGCATTTCTTAGTTAAAAGCAGGCAGAAAAACAGGTAGCAGCATATGACCATGTAAAATATGCTGTAAAACAAAATGTGAAATCATAATGTTAAAGTTGACAAGAAATGGAAGTGATGGTCTTTTCTCTCCCCAATTGTTACACATATTAGCGTGAAACAGCTTTTGGAATTGGAAAAAAAACGTCTGACAGGACTTGATTTCACCCTTCAGGAATTGATTGGATTGTCCGAAGTTGCTGGCTGTTAGACAATCAATATAGGGTGCTTCTCAATTGGGAGGCTACATCCTTCCTGGACCAATACTTCTAAGCCCTCTAGTCTAGAGTCCCACACACAAGCTAGAATGAGAAGGTCTAGTAAGTGCACATGGCAACATCATAACGTCATGGTGTGAGAACTTTAAAGAGAGAAGTTGAAGATGACAGATTTATGTGATTCACCTACAGCAAAATGAAAGAAAACATAATTGCCTTTATCTCTGTAAACATCTTTTGTCTTACATTTCATAACGAAATTGGGCGAGCTCAGTTCCGACTCATTTCCCAACATGTTTCTTGGAATGTGAGTGTTGTGAGTGATTGGAGGATGTGAAAAATACACTTCATGCATCCTTCAAGAGGTCAAATGAAGGATGCAAAATGAAGTCTACCTTCCAAGTATACTTTTAATCTGAGATGGCCTTCGATGATGGTCTTGAATTAAAAAAAAACAGGCACAAATCATTTATAATAAACATTGCAATATTATAGTAAAAACATTTTGCTTTCATTGTGACTTTACCACAGACCACATTTTACATAAATTAATGAATTCTTAAAAAATTACAAGGAAATTCCAAAACAGGACCCAACCTATCTATATATTGAATGAAATAATATGCATTATGAAAATAAATAGGGTCACAGAGACATAGACACATAAGCAATGTGGCACACTCTCTCTAACAGGACAAATACTACATTAACACCCAAACAGAAACATCTCTGTGAAACCCAGTCATTAATCATTTACATCACTGTTGACTGCATCCCCTGCACCCCACACATATTCAGCCTTGCTCACAGCTATCTCACTCAAAACACCACATTGCTTAAGAACTGAAAACCACATCAGTATTCAAAGGCTATTGATCTTTGCTAGCACACATTTATATGGTTGTCTTGACACCTATTAAGTACATTTCAACAAGGAACGAGTGCAGTATATGTCTGCCACAATATAGGAAAAATACTGTCTATATGTTGGGGTAAATTACATATTTATATTCATATTATTATTTATCTGTGTACTTCTGTGGAAAATGATATCAACTATATTGTTCTATCCATTTAAACAGTGTAGTGTTATTTTGAACACAAACACATTAAGCCAGAGTATTTTTCCTGATCAGCCAGACCAAGCAGAAACAAAGGACCATTTGCATTTTAATTGAATAAATCCTTTTGTTATGATACAGCCTGATTAAAATTTGACTAGGATTAATGGGATTCTTCGCAGCAAAAAATGGTGTTAGTTGGCAGGCTGTATGGGACATTACTTGGTCAGGTGGAATGTGGTTTTCATGCCATCAGTATTTGGTTTTAAATTACTTGGTCTTATATACTAATTGGTATATTGTGTTAAATACTATAGGTTTTACATCACCACATTGTATATGAAACCAATTTTGCCAGTGACTGAATGTGCTGTCACACCTAAAGGAAACAGTCAACCATATAGGCTCCCTTGTTACAGCTGTGTAATCAATACTTTAAAAACCTGAGAAAAAATATAGTACAAAAATACACAAACACCTTTGTGAACTACAGCAGATGCTTAATGTACAAGAATCATTAATTGTATTCTACCACAGAGCGGCCAAATACCTTCGTTAGTGGTGTTTGCTAAGGTAAGCGCCATTATTACTCCAATATGTTTAGCACTGAAAGGCACCACTCACAGTTCACTCAGAAAATGTAAAAATCTAGTTTATCAGTTTAAGTGCACTGTGAGGAAATCGTTTAGTAAAATGAGGTCATATAACATATAACATATAAGCACCAGAGAGCACAGACTCCAGAGATAGACAGAACATGAACTGAAGAGCCTTCCATCTCTGGAGTAAACATTAACATCTCGTCAAGCAAAACACAGCAGAGAATTCTCAAGAAGTAAAGAGAGTTGTTTCTGACACATTCTGTCACTCGAGAGCCTTTAACTGACTGTTGGTCTCCTAAAGGACCTGTTACTATCACCTTTCATTTAAGACCCTGACCTAAATGACAAGAACATCCATTGCTCCAGTGCTAGATAGATGGATGTATAAATGTATGAATGGATGGATGGATAGATTTAGATATAGAGACACATGATTCATCATACAGATAGTATACAAAGACAACATTTTTATGAGTAAGTTCACTCAATCATAGAAAAATTATTAGGTTTGCTCAGTGAACAGGTCTCTTTGGAACAGGCCGGGTGCAGTTTTCCGGAAAGCACAGTTATTAGTTTTTGTGAAAAAGAGAGGGGTCTTAAGATATAAACTGCTATAAATAATCCTCCACCCCATTTCTGCGATGTCTTGTTGCAATGATAGGGAACTGTGAAAAGAAATAAGATAAATAAATAAATAAAAATCATCTGACCTTCTAAACTGCCCATTGACGTGACATTTTAAGCTCATAATATTAACAATCACCTAACAGGATCAATACAGCAGTTACTGCCATTGCTGATGTCTTTTAAAACAAGAATTCTTTTAATCCTAAAATACTTTGTTCCAACTTAATATGCAGATGCAATTATATTAAAGCTAAAATCCATCATTTTGGTCAAAATGAATATTTATACTAATGATATATAATTTGAGCTGTCGGGTCTAATTTCACTGAAAATGTCACTTTGACTTGTGGATGCTGAGGATGGTGGAACGTTTGTAGCTTGTTCTTACAGCAGTTGATTTGAATTTAAACTTGTCAAGCACATTCAGAAAATACCTCAGCAAGTATCTTGAAATTTTATATTTTAAACAGAGAAGGCGGTAGAGAGTGCAGCTAAAGAGATGATTGAGAATTTGTCTTCTCTGCCTGCTGGCCTTGAGTGGAATTTTGCTAGTCTTTATGACAATAGAGAAACAGGTTGACCTTAATAGATTCTTGTCAGGGCTTTCATAACTATCAAGCTCAGGGCTAAGAAGTCGTGCACTCAATCACTTATTTAGATGAGGGGAATAATATCTCTCCCAAGCTCAGCATAGACCTTAATTCCTCATTTTGCAGTTGGAGTGAGGTGGAGATTCATCTGAGAATGAGAATTACTGTTGAGAATAACGACAGTAGTAATTGCAGTTATAATTTTTTGTTAGAAATGTGTTTAAATGTCATGGGGGGTGCTCATGATCTTTATGCAAATAGCCTTATCTCATGTTTTTAGGTTGAATTAGGATATAGACATGATTATTATCTGCAAAACCAGTCATAATACAATCAATACAACAAATTATGCAAAAATAAAACAGTCATCATCAGACAGCACCAATGTTAATGTGTCTCTTATATTTGAACTTTATTGGTATTGGTTTTGATTCTTCAGAGCTGAGCAAGAACAGGTTAGAGGTCGCCATGGCAACCCTGTGCCAAATGCAGAAAGGGTGAGATGTTGGGGTGAGAACTCTGGCACAGAACAAATTTGACAGCGTACAGTGAGACCCGTGTGAGCAGAATAAAGTAAAACTCATTTCATTCATTAGGCAAAAGAAGAAAAAAAGATAATGCATGTTTTGACAAAATTAAGATATGCAAATGTATTGTGTGTATCACTGAGAGAATAGACAGAATAGACTGCAATTTCAATTTGATACAGAATATACCATGGCAATGTTTGATTACCCTGGGATGGACTGGCCACCTTTCTAGGGTGTTTTCTGGCATCGGCCTGAAGTATATGGGTATCTGATATATCTTCCCTCGACCCCAACAGAAATAACAGGTAGGTATGGACAATGGATTTGATTACCATATTCAGATACCATTGTATTAAAGTTGCAGTGTGAAATTCCTGCACGATGCAGAATTGCAAAAACAATGATTGCTTTCAACCATGTATATATAAACAACAAGAGGTGTTTTTTTCACTTTACAGTTTTGCATCATTTGTATCACTGAAAAATCATTGAACTGATACTATGGCAAAGTTATTGATTTTCTAAGCAGACATGTCACGGCAGACATGTATCACATGTAATCACATGCTCATTCCCTCTCTTCCTGTCTGTCTTTCTCTCTCTCTCTCTCTCTCTCTGTCACTTTCTATTACACTTGTTCTGCCTCCTCGTTACTCCAGTAACATCTCAGAAGCAGCCCAAACTATTGTTGCTCATTCAAACACCTCTTTAATATCTTGATAGTAATACATTTAAATGCAGGGCAAATGACAAAAAATGTTCAGTTAAGTCCGCTGTTTTATAAATTGTCCACCCGAGAAAGTAATCTCACATGTGTCTAATTTAGAGGTTTAGATCTCAGCAATATCTCAGGCTATGCTCAGAGTTGTCAGGATACCAGAGTCTGCAATTCAGAGTCATTCAGATTTCAATGTGAACACCAGATTAAAGGTTAATAATAATATAATAATAAATAATAAAATAATTTTACCTCTTCTGTTCACATTAATTGAATAGCTGTGTACTCTTACTATATTTTGCTCCTAAAACAATTATTCAAGAATGATCTATGGTAATGTTTAAGTAAAAAGAAGCATGAAATCCATCCTGTATTTTAGTATTTTACAGATTGCTTTGTCCATTAATGCAGTTAAAGCTATTAACCAATATTAAGCAAAATAATTAATGTATGATTTACATCAACAACAAATTTAAATGGAAAGATTTGATCAGAATGAGAAAACATCATTAAAAACATTTAATTGGATGCTTTTGAACCTCTATATATCTTCAACATTTCAACAACATTTCAGGTATATTTTGGGGTGCGAACAGTGTTTTTGAGGAGAACTTGACAAGCGTATCTATACCGGCATGTTATCTGTCAAGTGTTTGTTAAAAACAGGATTCATCCGTTCCCAAGTCAGGAGCTGAGATAGATGTGTGCGCATATCAGTGTTTGTGTGTGGACGACATCTCTCCAGTGTTGCAAATCTTACAGTCTTGTATCGTGTTTACCTCCTGGGGAGAAGGTGTCGTGAGATGCAAACCGCATATCAAATGAAATAGTGTTAGCAGCAAGAGAAAAGATGACACAGCGTTAGTTAAATGTCAAATATCGTAAGTCACCTAACTGCAAATTACTTTGGGGAATACATGGAACTTGATCCTCTTAAGCATGACAAGTGTAAATTAGGGGAGTTGTAGCTGGTTGGCCTCCACTCTCAGTTGCCTAGCAGCAAACTCTGATGTAAATTCAAAGTCACTTTGTTTCCTATTGTTGAGAGGCTGAGGGAAAAAAATCCCTTCTGCATCAAAGCTTTTCCATGAATACAAACAGAAGAGAGTAATATTTTGTCTTCACACATAAATTGAGCTTTTACAATGTGACTGTAATCACGAGCGTGTTGTTGAAATGGAGTGCAAGTGTCATGTCCATGTGATTTACACATGCATGTCTAAATGTGTGTGTGTATGTAAACGCTAATGCAGAGACTAGCTCTGAAGGTGCTTGTAATTTAAGTGTGGGTGGATTAACATCATCACCATAGCAATCACATTGCCAGGCTTTTAAAGATGACACATCTTGAAAACATCTGCGTACTGTCTTTGGAGCATTGTACGTGATGTCTGCTATTGTTCAGTTTGTTTTTGCCAAACTAAATGGTTTGCTTGATTATGCATAATAATGCACAGATCACCCAGTCGATCACTAAAGTCTACGTCAGCATCATTCCCATATGTCAGCAAACCACAGTGTCTTTAAATTTACAGCGTGTACATTATTATGGATTTGACAAAAAGCTGTTAGTTATTGTGGCCATTGCACAGGGTCACTTTAATGATGAAAAGTATTCAATTTTACAAAATGCTCATTTTAGGGGCCAAAACATCTTTTTTCATCTTCAGGCTGAGAGTTTATTTGCAGTCAATATTTTTTCTTCTGTTTGTAACTTCTGAACATTTAGGTCTATAAACTTGAATCTTTCATGAAGTCATTGATCTGAATCTTCACCCAGTAAATTAGGTGGCCATCTTGCATTTCTACAATGTTTGACAATGTTGTTTTTCAAGCTTTACTTAAATTGGTTCTAGCTAGACATACAAAGATGCTTTTTGGCATTTATGATTATGATTTACAAAATGATGCAAGTAATGTTGATGCCAAACAGAAAATGTCCTGCTGGAAAATAAAGCTTAAGTTCTTAAATTCTAGATTTATGTGTTTTGGAACATGGTGGCTGGTTTCTATCTGGTCCAAGCAAGTCATAAACTGGACCAATCTGGTAGATATTCTTTGATCCTCAGCAACAAACAGCTACCAGCTGGTGATACAGTAGGAGTTTAATAGGGTCAAGCTGGTGGTTGGTCGACCAGCCAATAACATGCTTGAACTAGCTATTAGCCAGCTTGAAATAGGCAGAAACCAGCTACCATGTTCCAAAACATAGCAATGGGTTTCAGATGGATGTTGACCAGGGTGAGGCTGTATCTGTAAGGTTTAAAGAGCCCATCAATTTGAGAAATATATCTCCTCTCAAGGAATATTTTTTGCATGCTGCAAAAACATATTGTTGAGCCTTCTACAGATGAAAAGCAATTACCATCAAAACATTAATTTTCCACAAACCATGATGGCAGTTGCATTCTGCTATGTTGAGATGTTCTTAGACAACTCCTGCCATACCATAACAGTTTTGCCTCCTCCTCATCTTCACAGCTCCATCTGTCCCAGCAGGGGGCTCAGATCTGTCAAAGTGACAGCAATCACCGACAGCACCTATTCATGGAGGATTATGCTATGATAATAATGATAGTTTATGTTCTTTCTCATTTCAGATCTGATAGCATTATACATAATTGTCTGCAAGATATTCCTCAGGATTGGCAGGCTAATTACTGAGGGGGTCAGTGCAGAGGGATGTTACATTATGGTGGATTATGAGTTTGCCATTCAAATGAAACTGAATACATTAATGGCAAGAATAGAAGATTACGCCGACAAATATAAAGACCTCATATTTAAAGTAACTGGCTACTGGGAAATAATTTACATCACTATTTTATTTTCACATCCGTTTGTTTTTTTTTTTGTAGCAAAAGGTAAAAAAAACATGAATGAATTCATGTGACATTCAACATATTCAGTATTCAAGTGAAAGCAGTATTCTGTACTACTGTGTTCTGCATTTGTGTCTGGCTCATAGGCTGTGTGATACAAATGGTGTGCATCAGTCTCCTGTTGTGGAATTTAATTCATTTAATAATAATTTGTTTGGGGTTTCTTTTGATTTCCTTTGAGGCAGATTTTAACAGTGTGGGCGAGACCAATAGGGAAGCATTTATTATTGTTTATTAAAGCTGCCTGGCTCACCCACAAACACATGGTGTGTATATATATATATATATATATATATATATATATATATAGCCAAACAATGGTAAAATGTGTGAGGGTGTGCCTAAAGTGCAGCATTTAGCCAATCAGATTGAAGCTGCAGAGTGGGTGGTAGGGATATGTAAGCTCAAATATAGAGCTGTGATTGACAGTGTAAAGGGGTCAGCGAAGTGTAATGAGTCCGGAAGACAAGCTGACACTTGGTAAATAGAGGTCAATTTGTCCATCTGCAGAGAAAGAGTGGATGTCTTCTTTTATCTAGTAGACACTTAAACTGCTGAAGATGAATGTGATGTTCTTTCAGAGGTTTGAGAGATTTGATCTGACTCAATATATTGGAAGCCGTTGGCATCTCCAGAACTAGCAAAACTAATCACCAAATGGAAATAGTTTAATATGGCTACAAGAAAGTAAAAACATGTATGCAGGATTTCTCCCCAAAACATAAAGCGTGGTTTTATACAAAAAAAATAATTTTCAATCATTACTTATGATCAACCAAAAGTGTGTGGTGCTGTCTGTGTCCATAGAGACACCGTCCTCTTCCTGCGCTTTCTTATTTTTTTATTTTTTATGGGGTTCTCATGACAATTCAAGGAGGGACATTTCTGGAAGGCAACCCTTAGCCAGAGCCATAAAAAAGAGAGTCACATCAACGGTTCACGCCAATGGACCACATTTTTAACAGCAATGGCGGTTCATGGAGCATCTCAATAGTTCCCAGTAGTTAGCGCCATATACTAGCAGTGCCATAGAATTGCAGCGGAACAAACCGTTTATGATGAGATTTAAAAAGATTTACGTTTAAAGGATGATTGTATATTATCAGCATATCTGAATTAAATTAACTTGTGCATCAAAGCATTCTGGTGGGGCCATATTAAATTTGCGAATGTAGTTTATGTTATCAGATAACAGATTAGGCTAGGATAGGTTCCTGGGTAAAGTTAACAGTACTTAACAAACAATGAACAGACTATTAATTTTAAATCCCATTCTCTTAATGGTCTCATCCATTGTTGTGTAAAATGTTATTAAACCCAGGGGGGAGGCATCCAGTTGATATAAATGTAGGGTGCACATTTAAGGATAAACACAGGGGTGGAGTTTTTAGGCTTTGTGATATATATGAATGTAAATAGGACAGGTAACAGTAGGTTTTTTAATTAAACATCAACAAAATATACATTTACAATGGCATTTCTGAGTTGATAAAAGCAACAGTAAAGCAAGGCACACAAATAAATTGAAAAGAATACAATTAAAATGTACAAACACTCTTTTCATTTATCTTCTAGTAAACCAAATCTCTTATCATTACAGCAAAATAGCAGGCCTGTTTATTCTTCAAACCATGTAATGATGGAAAATATTTACAAAGAAATTATGTTTAAATACAGAGACATACGTTTTTGTCTTCATACACTTACAATTGTAGATAAATCATTTACACAAAACCCAGGTAACTACATATACTTACTACATACACATGTAGGTGTCTTAAATAAATATTGTAAATCAATGCATTTATTCACAACTAATGACCAAAAATAGCAATTCTTTTAATTCTTACTTTAACTCAATATATAACGATGGGCTGTCAGGTACTTCCTGGAACTACCTGAAGTCTTTCTTAGAGAGGCTCAAACTGTCAAAAATGATCACATGTATAAACTTTCTTAAAGTTAACCAAACCAACAAACATAAACATGTTCTGAAATAATGGATCATGTGATGTCATTGTGTAATGCGATATTTCAATGTCTAATCATCCAGTCTTTTCCTCAAAACAATATAAGTTTACAGAAATACTGTTAGCTTCATTGAACTTATTCATTGAACATGTGCCTGTAAACCAGCTGGACAGACTCATGAATTTAATAAGCATGTGATATGATTAACAGCTTAATGTATATATACATTGCTAATTGGATTAGAGAATGAAAAAGAACAGTCTCCATTTTGACTCTCTGCTCTTATGCTCTCAACTTCAAACGCTCCCTTCATCATTTATAGTCTTTAGACAAAACACAGGTCTGTTCCTATAGATATGGGTTTTATTCCAGCACATATTAACAACAGCACATGATAATACTAATACCACAGCTGCTGACTTAACATATTTACCATTCGTTCACCGTCTTAAATGATTAAATAATATTCATATTTAATAATAAAATTAAATAATAATAATTAAATGATCTTACAGTTGCATATCCTTGTTTTAGTTATTAATAGATGCATCTTAAAAGAATAGTTAACTGAAAAATGATAATTATATCATAATTTACTCACCCTCAAGGCATCCTAAGTGTATATGACTATCTTCATTCAGCCAAACACAACTGGCTCCATGTCAATAACTTTGAATCTCATTGGTTCTCACATGTGTCATGACTAGTTGTCATATGCTGCGACGAAACACCCAGACATGAGATGCATGAACCAATAAGATTCAGCGTTATCGACATGCTGACATTTTTGAAATGATCTATTTTTATATAAATATGTGATATAGGGATCGCTTAAAATATTCATCGTTTTCTTTCATAAACATATTGTTTCGCTTCAAAAGAGTGAGTCAAATGGATTAGACAAATGAGTTGGATGGATTACTTTTATGATGAATGGATGGATAAATGGATGTGCTTTCTGGAGCTTCAAAATCTCAAAAGCTGGGAAAAGCCAGATTATTATTTAATATAACTCTATGACTAATTTAAATTTTTGGATAAAGTATTCCTTTATTGTTAATTTTTTTATATCTGTCTGTCTGTCAAGACACTGTCACCAGTGTTGTTTTTGACACTGTACAGTTTAAGAATGAGCTTCCGCGTGTTACGTTTTAGCTGTTCTGTGAGTTGATCAATTAAAATCAGATTATTCTTAAAAAAGTATTTCTGCTATGAAAACATGGAAGCAGGAGTGAGTGTTACATTAGCGGAACCAGAGCAAACTAATGAAATGCAACAGTTAATGGTACACAAATTTTTACACAAAACATTTTTTGTTATGCTGGTATGATGAGCTGAAAGTCTCATCACATCCTAATAGCAATCATTAGGAAATCAAATAATATTTATAGGACCATAAATTGCTCATCCAATCATTGCATTTCATCTGAATGAATGTACTACTTGTACTACTTTACTGTCAAACTATGCATTTGAATACCTCCACACATCTTGCTCGCGCAGACAATTTTCTGTCATTAGCATGTTTAATTGGCTGTGTGCCTTCATGTGTTTTGGTTGAGGTTGTAATGACGAATCTGAATCGCTGGGATCCATGTGCAGCATTTATTGGGATTGGTCAGACAGGCAGGGATCAATAACAGCAATCATAAACATAGGAGACAAGGCAAGGCAGGAACGAGGAACAGGCAATGATCAGGGTAGGCAGCAAACAATCACAGAGTACAAACAGTTCAGAGATCGGGGCAGGCAGCAAACAGGCAGAATTATGCAAACCAGAAGATGCAAGAAGATAAATAATGCATGGGAACGAGGTACAGGTGTGAGGGCGGAAGTAATCAGTCTCAGGCATGGGGCATCATTGAAGTCCAAAATCCAAACAGGCTAGAACTGAGGGTTCCCTCTGGTGGCGTGGGAGAGGCGGAGCAAGAGCCTCCTCCCTGACAGAGGCGTGGCATCTGAGAGCACTCTTAAGGGATTAAGGAATCCTATAATTTCAAAGCTAGCTTGCTATTGCTAGCTAGTCACCAAAATTCTACCCTACCATTAAAAGCTACCTTTAAAGATATATCCAAACAGTGTCAGGTTTGTGTGCTATATCTTTGTATTTATGTAATTTGTGTTGTTGTATCTCATGTTCCCTTTTCATGTAATCTTCATTTAATCTTGTTTAATGTTAATTACTCCCTTATCTGTTACCTTAGTTACTGATTAACCCAACATGTGTCTAGTTTAGTTGCCTTTGTTCTATCTTTGTGTTTACTGTAAATTATGTTGTTAGATGTATGTACTTTTAAATGATACTCCAAGGGTACTCCAAACTCCAAGGGATACTCCAAGGATACTCCAAACTCCAAGGAATACTCCAAGTATCTTGTTTTGGTTTCACTTATTAAAACAGTATTTCAGTTTATCTCATGTGTTTGTGTTTTGTATAAAATATAATTGCACCTTTTCCACAACATTATGCATAAAGGTCTGAGGAATGTTTGATGACTCTGTGTAACTGATTTTGTTGTCATTTTAATCACATATAGTCCCACATACAGTCATAAACTGCTTTTCCTAAAAACTATTAGAAATTCCAGTATTGTATTTGTATATGTACTGTTTCAGTAAATAAAAATAATTATTAATAAAAACACTAATAAACTGCAAATCCACCAATGTACAGTATCCACCAAGCTACATTTTTAATCAAATGTGTATTCTTTATTCTTGATGATGTTTCTATAGACTAGTCTTAGTGAATACACCCATTTCATCAGAAATAAGAGAGTGTGTTGACAGAATAATAGTTTCATTTCTCAAATGAGTGAATTGATAGACAGGTCTATGGAGCAATATTAATATCTAAATTATACTGCAACTGGGCTATGTACTCCAGAGGCAATCGATAAGGCAGCCCCTGTGCTGCATTTCCAATAAGATAACTGTCACTCTTTGCTTCCAATGAGTGTGTCTTGAAAGAGTTTTTTATGTTTATTGGTTGAGTGAAAAATGAAGACAGAAAATCTATGACTGAGAGTTGGCTGTGCAAGTGTTTTATATTGCTTGTTTTTCCAAAGAGCTTTAATGAAAGTATATTCTTTCTGTCTAGGTCATTTTGAAGTGCAAAAGGAACCAGATCTTTTTTCACGGACAAAAGTTTGGCTACACAAGACTAGATGAAATATAACCTGAACATTCTTAACAGATTTCATGAGATTAACCCATACAAAACTATGCAAACTACCAGTGAAATGTTAAGCAAAAGGCTTCATTTATGCACAGGATTTAAAGTCCAGATTTAGCTGACGTCCCATTCAAGCGACGCTCTTCGTTATGCTCAAACGCAATGAGCTTGTATATATTCAAAAAATACATTCAAAAACCTACAGGGGTTTAGAACATGAGAAGATTGGAAGGTTGTTCTATGTGTTCCACAGAGAGGTTTAATGCAAGCTTTATGAGTCAGACCCATTATGAGAGACTCACTGAGGCTCTGAGGTAATTATGGCCACCTCTCTGTGTTGTTCTCACTTTGTATCTCTCGCTGTCAGTAAATACCACTGCAGCCACGATCGCTGCTGTGCGTGTGATTTACAGCTGTGAATGAAACGGCCTGTTGTTTTTCAGCATTTTAGAATAATCTTCTGCCATCCAGAGATGAGCACATGCGCAACACTTTCAGTCTTTACATAAAGCCCCATTCAAACATCCAGAGACTTTGCACCAGTTTATCAAAGATGAACAAGAATCATCATGTGCTCTGACATTGTTGCTATCTAACAGTGACAAGAGCACAAACACCAGGCTACTGGGTCCACACACACGTACACTCACACATGTGGTTTACAAGGACTCTCTATAGACGTAATGATTTCTATACTAAGCTAATCATATTTTCTAATCATTTCACAGGACGTGTTCCCATAAACTATGTTTAAGTTGTTATACATGTTGTTATACATGTCATTATACACACTTTTGTTTTTGTAAGCCACATATACTAGTATAAACACATATACAGAGACATAGACAGTTTACTGATCTGTCTAAAACACTGTAACCTATTACTTTCTCCAGTTTAAGTTTTTGGACATTACCACATCCTGTCGCCATTAGACACTTATGTTGCTGAAAGAACTCAGGTCACTTTGTCACTGCAGGTTGCTGGCAGTGTGAACAAGGCTTAAAATCTTATTCTGTCATCTGTTTTCTTAGAGTCATCATTCATCCTCCTATCATTCAGGCCATATCTGTTACGGTATCCTCTCTGCTCACCGGAAAGGCACTGGACTGGGCGACAGCGGTTTGGGGCTCCGGAAGATCTACTTTACCTATTTTTGAGGTTTTCCTGCAGCGGTTTCGGGAGGTGTTCGAACACCCTACCAGAGGGCTAAGTCCTGGAGATAAATTACTCACCCTGGTCCAGGGAAAACAGACCGCCTCAGAATATGCCCTCAGCTTCTGCACACTCGCATCCCAGACCAACTGCGTGGAAGACACACTGAAACTGTTGTTCCGTAGAGGCCGGAGCTACAATCAGAGCTTGCCTGTCGAGATGAGGGTAGAAACCTGAATGAGTTCATCGAGTTGGCGATTCAATTGGATAACCTGATTTGCTCCCAAAGAACTAACCTAACACACTATCCTATAAGTCCCTCTCCAGTCGAGCCCATGCAAATTGGGACCACTCACCTGATGCAGGAGGAACGAGCAAGACAGATCCAACGTCATCTTTGTCTCTATTGCGGAGAATCCGGACATCTAAGAGCCTCCTGTCCCATCCGGCCCAGAACGAAATGACCAGGGGTGAGTGTGAACTCTGTAGGCCCCACAAGTATGTCATTACCTGTCACATTAATACTAACAGACCAGACTCTGAACACCATAGCTATGATTGACTCAGGGGCAGCCAGTAACTTAATCTCTGAAGAATTTGTCTGTAGACTTGATATTCCTTTGTCTTCATCCCCTTGTTCCCTAACAGTGAGAAATTACATTAAGGAAGAGTTAGAAAAGGGCTTCATTCGTCTGTCCTTCATTGTAAAGAAGAAAGATGGAAATCTGAGACCATGCATAGACTATCGAGGTTTGAATGACGTAACAGTTATATTTTGTTACCCTTTGCCATTGGTACCGGCGGCTTTAGAACAATTACGACAGGCCAAAATTGATAATAAATTAGATTTACGCAGTGCCTACAACCTCGTTAGAATTAAGGAGGGGGATGAGTGGAAGACAGCTTTCTAAACAACAATGGGTCACTATGAATACCTCGTAATGCCTTTCGGCCTCGCCAATAGTCCGTCAGTGTTTCAGTCATTTATGAATGATATCCTTCGAGATATGCTAGATCGGTGGGTAATTGTCTACATAGACGATATTTTGATATACTTTGAATTCCAGGGAAGAACACGTTAGACATATTAAAGCTGTACTAAAGCGTTTATCTGAATTCCAGTTATTATATGTAAAAGCCGAAAAATGTGAATTCCATAGTTCAAGCACCTCCTTCTTAGGATACGTAATTAGCTCTGAGGGGGTCACTATGGACGAAAAAGAGGTTGCAGCAGTAATGGATTGGCCCTGTCCCACCACCCTTAAAGAGTTACAAAAGGTTTTTAGGTTTTGCCAATTTTTACAGACGCTTTATTCGTGCTTTCAGTTCTGTTGCAGCCCCGCTGACAGCCCTTACCAAACAAAAATCAAACAAGCTAAAGTGGTCCCCTCATGCCAAAAATGCCTTTCTTGAATTAAAAGAGAGATTCACAACTGCTCCTATCCTGAAACATCCAGATCCGAGCCTCCCGTTTATCGTTGAAGTTGATGCATCCATTACAGGAGTTGGTGCCGTTCTTTCACAACGACACGGATCTCCCCCTAAATTATTCCCATGCGCTTGTTTCTCTTGTAAATTGTCAGCTGCCGAACGGAACTATAATGTGGGTAATCGAGAACTCTTAGCAATAAAACTGGCCTTTGAAGAATGGAGGCATTGGCTTGAAGGTGCAGTTCATCCCTTTGTAGTTCTGACCAATCACATAAACCTCTAATATCTACGAACTGCTAGTTAACCCACGTCAGGCCAGATGGGCATTATTTTTTACACATTTTCATTTCACCGTCACTTATCGACCTGGAACCAAGAATACCAAAGCAGATTCATTATCCAGACAAACTGAGGAGACTGTTAACATATCTAACCCTGAACCCATTCTCTTTGAGAAAATTTTAGCAGCTCCTGTTCAATGGGACATTAACACAGAGATCGAGCAGATCAATAGTCAGCACCCTCCTCCCCCATCATGCCCCAATGGTCTTATATTTTCTTCTGAACCTCTGCATACACGCTTGATCACTATGATTCATGACTCCAACAGCTCTGGACATCCTGGCATCGCAGCTACTATTGAACTGATTAAGAATTGTTATTGGTGGCCAACAGTATCAACAGACACAATCAAGTACATATCCCAATGTAAAATATGTCAAACCTCAAAAAACCCAAGACAACTGCCAGCCGGTCTCTTACAGCCTTTACTTTACCCACTCCACAGCGCCCATGGTCTCATGGCCTAACTCCAAGGGCAACACAACCATCCTAACCATAATCGACCAGTTTTCAAAGGCTTGTAGACTTATTCCCTTACCCAAACTTCCCACAGCATTTGAAACAGCAGAATTACTGTGCAACAATGTGTTCAGTTTTTACAGATTGCCCGAAGATATCATCTCAGATAGAGGTCCTATTCACATCCAGAGTCTGGTCTGCCTTCTTCAAGAGCCTTGGGATTAATGTCAGTCTTACGTCCGGTTATCACCCACAATCCAATGGCCAAAACGAACGATTAAATCAAGAGGTAACAAGATTTCTGAGATCTTACTGTCAGGAACAACAGACGGAGTGGAGCAAATTTCTCATGTGGGCAGAATATGCCCAAAATTCTCTGATTAAACCATCAATGGGAATCACCCCATTCAAGTGTCCTGGGCTTCCAACCACCTCTATTCGCCTGGTCAGGCGAACCTACAGAACTCCCTGCAGTGACAGAGTGGCTACAGAAAAGTGAGTTAGTGTGGGACAGGGTGCATACCCACCTCTTACATGCAGTCAGAAGGCAATCAGTTTAAGCTAAGGCACATCGCAGAACTGGTCCTAAATATGTTCCAGGCCAATGGGTTTGGCTTTCAACCAAAGATCTACAATTAAGACTCCCCTGTACAAAACTAATCCCCAGGTACGTTGGTCCCTTTAAGATAATTAAACAAATTACTGCTGTGTCATTTAGGCTTGAACTGCCTGCTAACTATCGTATTTCTCCCAAGGAATTCCACCGGAATCATCCAGGTAAACCGCCCCCTCGTCCCCGTGGAAGACCCTGGCGTCAACAGGTTCCTCGCATCAG
>JAZGTI010000603.1:0-38462 GCA_036877585.1 Botia kubotai | reverse complement strand
GGGGGCTCTGTTATGGTGAAGGCTCCAGTTTCTCCTTCGCCGAGTCGCCAGAGGGAGCCATCACGGGAATACTGAACAGACTCTCAGAACTACATTTCCCACCATACAATTCTCCGGACTGATCACTTCCTGTTTGCACACCTGTGCCTCATTTCCCCTTCTTCATAAAACCGGACATGTTGCCATTACTTCTCTGCGAAGTCTTGATTTGCCTCGGCGTCATTTCTGAGCATTTTTCCCTGTTTATCTTGTTGGTGTTTATTGTGTATGACTTGGACTGTTTTTGGATTATCGATTGTTGGCCGCCTGCCCCTGTACCTGGATTTGTTATATTGCTGTTTGGATTGTTTGCTGCCTGTCTTGACCCACGCCTGTCTACCGTTATCCCTCTGCCTTGCCTATGTCATACCTGTTTGCTGTTATCGACCTTGCCTGTTTGTTGTGAATAAAAGTCTACTGCAGATGGATCCGACACAGCCTGATACTTCGTTACAATATCTGTGGTTACACAGGTTATTACTCACAGTAGAAAATGGCAGGCTAATGTGGCAGGCTGCTCCTCATAAAAGCACTTTTATTCCTTAAGAATATATATTCCCTTAAGAACTGATCATTATTAGGCAAAGTAACAGCATCCGGTTATTACAATGGAGATACATTTACCTACTAATTAAATTAACTATTTAATTTAAACTAATTAAATTTACCTTAAGTTTTAAGGTCTTTTTTTATCTAATAATAATTCTGATTAGTTTTATGGTACTGTCTTTGAGATTTATTGTTCTTTGTGCTTTACTATATGGCCAAATGTCGATGGACTGAGAAAAAACACACCAATATGTGCTTGTTAAACGTTATTTAAAAACTATGGGCATTAATGTGAATTAAATTAAATCATTGATGACCTCATGTATACGGAGCCTAAATCAAATGTGGCAAAAATATCATTGGTTTTTGCATCATGACAAGAACCAATGATGTTTCATGTTGTTGACCTGCCTCCCACGTATATTGGGACCTTTCTATAATCTGTTCATTATAGAAAGTGATTGTATTCAGAAGACTTATATACCACTCACCTTATGGATTATATTTAAACTATCCTCTCGGACCTTGAATGTACCTAGTATGGAAAGCACAGCTGAGATATTCTTCACATTGTAATCTTTTCTATTTTTCAGAGCACATAAATAATGGTGAGTGAATGATGACAGAATTTTCCTTTTTTGATAATCTAATCTTTTAAAGTGATATAACATATCCATTGCTTAGCAGTACAAAATAATTGTTCTTCCAAAACCCCATTATGTTTATGATCTCCCTAATATTAATTTTTTCTACCGATAACAAAGACAATTATATATTTACATCTGTCTGGATTCATAAATAAAAATGGTTGATTTTGATTTGGAGGTGCTCAGTAGTCCTAATATCAGCCTCAAAGAGGTGAATCAAATACCAATATCCATAACGTGTTATTTTATTACAGATGATTTGTTTAGATTACAGTAACAAACCAGCCAGATTCTGCCATCAGGGCAGAAATGATCAGCTGTCAGGACCAACCCCTAGGCTAGTTGATATAGTCATTCCACTTGTTAGCTAACACTTATCCACCCCAAAGCAAAGACTACCAGACTATTTTCACATTATAAAGCAACAACCGTACAGTAAGTCAAATTGCCCTTGAAGGACAGGCAGCTGAGCATTTACAGAGCTCTCCTGAGCTGACCATAAGCTTCTCAGCCAGAGCCATCAGACCCCTGCTTTCTGATGTGTGATCAGTGCTCAGTCACACCCAGTACGGGTCAGTGGAGGGACACACCTGCCATGTGGATTCCACCCTGGTAAGTGCTACATTTGTCATAGCTGTCAAAGATGGAAGACCTGTCTTAACTGTACGGATACGGGCTGCCAGTGGGGAGGACACACACATACACAATCAGAGGTTTTTCACAAAGTAACAAGTACATGAAGCAAAGTGTTTATCTGAAGTATATGCTAAACAATTGAACAGAAACAAGCTATGGGAATATCGTCTGTTCGCTAGCAACACACAACAGCTGCTAGAAACAGTGTTTTTTTAAGAGCTTTTCTGCTTAGTCATGCCAATAAAATGACACATTTTGATATGTGCTTCAGTAAATAACTGCTAGACTGTTAAAAAAGAGGAAATTCAGCTATATTAAAACTACCCTAATTGATGCTTAACAGTATAACGGTAAAAACACAAACAATAAAGCTTTTGCTACAGCAATGCATTTTCATTAAGTAGCATCATTTTCTGGATATATTGTAGTCATTCAGCACCATGTTATTAATCAAAGTAGCAAGGTCTCTCCATCACCATGATCTAACCTAGTTTAATATGAAGTCATAACCAACATCTTAATACAACTTATTTTTTGCATTGTTTTGTATAGTATTTGTTTCTGTTACAGCATATGAAAATTTATTAAATTTCAGAGCCCAGTATAAAATAAATAAACAGACTAATGCACACAACATACTTTTACTAAGCTGTGTTAAATAGATTGCAAAGGTCAGCTGTAGCTTTATTTGAAATATATAAAACACTTTGAGCTGTTCTGCTGATATGGCATAAAAAGTGGTTTAAATGCACCAACATAAAGCCTTAATCCTTCAGCATTTGCCATTTCTGAAGGATTTGTTAAGCTTGACCTCAATATTATAGCCTCAAGAGCTATGCAAGCCTTTATAAAATACAGCATGCAAAAAAATTGGTATTTCATCCATCAGGATTTATTTGTGTTTTGTCATGTGCACTAACTTTTTTACTCCATCACCTATGTGCAGTTTTCTTCTATGTGGATACATTTTCTGTTGAAACAGGAAGTTCACGTGTTTAGAACTAATAGCCTTTAGTTTTTACATCACAACCATGAACAATAATTTGTTACTTTGCTAGTTGTTTGGCAGGTGCTGTTATAGAACTAATATTCTTATTATAGAAGGCATTTTAATTGACAAAAATTGCATATGCCTCTTTGCTTAAAATCATCAATAAGTTTTTTCTTGAAGAAGAAGACTGAAAAATTTTAAATATCTATGTCTGCTAAAATTATTCTTGTCAATTTTTAGGAGCACACTACCTTACAGGTGTATGAAGATGCTACAGAACAGTTGTGGTCTAGAAGCCACAAACAAAAACTCAAGATTTGATTTCACAATATTGTCAACATCTAAACACCTTCAATTATAAAGGAGTTGGTTGCATAAGAAGCTCTTAAACTATAATGCAAGATGTTCTGCAGTCTTTTTTTATGACCAACTTGTCTAATATGTCAATCATTCTTCATATACATTCCTCTGATATACATTCCTACACCTGTCATTTATGACATCTCTTTGTTCCCAGGCAGACAGGTGTTTAGAAAAGCTAGATCTTCCATGAACCCTCTGCTTGTTCAGGCAAAGGTGCCTCTGGTCCTCTGGCCTGTGCTGGTTATACAAGACTGGCATTTTACCAAGATTTAACTGCTGACCTTATCACGAGGCAAGAGCTCTTACCAGTTTATGTCCTCTAATTGAGCGCTCTTACTGAACGATGCCAAGGAAACTGTGCACACAGGGATTGGCTTCCCTGTGGGGATGCTGTCTGCTCACATTCATCACAAAACCTGTCATATCTTTTACCTGAATGTGTAACTGTTCACATAGTGACTTCAAGGAAATAGGTTTACCCAAAAATGAAATTATCATCATTTACTGTACTCACCCTAATGTCATTCCAAATTAATCTTTCCTTATAGAAAATTATCATAACAATAAAATATGTTACTGAGACATTTATGTAAATGCTTTAACAATAAACTGTTAAAAAATCTATTGTTAGTGGACTACTGGAAACATTAGTGTAACAAGGACTCGGGGACGTTCGGATCCATGGGCCGCAGTTTATTTACAGAGAGTTAAAAAAAAAACAGGCAAATGGTCAAACACCGGCAAACAGAGCAATAAGGGCAAGGCAAAAATCAAAAAACAAATCCAAACAAAAGTCAAAAGGAGGAGGCGGATTTAGGGGCCGGTCTCTCTGGGTGGGATTAGTGAAATTCCTTCTTTAGTGTCAGATCCAGGATATCACCCGCATTTACCCAGGAGCATTCCTCTGGACCTTACACCTCCCAATCTACGAGGTATTGGATTCTACCTCCCCGGCATCTGGAGTCGAGTAGCCGATTCACTCGCTAAGCCTCCTTGCAGTCAACCATGATGGTAGGAGCCTGTTTCCGGAAGGCCTCCCTCCAGCTCTCCATCCGGTAGATCAAGATGAACTAAAACAAGAGTAATAACTTCAAAAGATTTTTGAATGGACCTATGTACCTAGGACTGAGCTTTCTGCAAAGAAGCCGTAGACAAAGATCTTGTGTTGAAAGCCACACCCACTGTCCAGGAGCAAAGTTATGACCAGGGTGTCGGTGACGGTTAGCTTGTAGAGTCTGTCATCTGACAGTGTGAAGAAGGTGGGTGTGTGCTCTCTCCCAAACCTCTTCGCTGCGCTGGAGCCAATCAGTCACTGTAGGAAGATTTGTCGGCTCCCTGGACCAAGGGAACAGCGAAGGTTGATAACCCAGGACACATCTGAAAGGAGTCATACAGGTAGCAGGCTTGGTGTGTGAGTTCTAGGCGTATTCCACCCACATCAGGTACCTGCTCCAGTCATCCTGTCGCTGGTTGCAGTACGAGCGCAGAAACCGTACAATCTTCTGATTGAGACGTTCCATCTGTCCATTAGATTGAGGATGATATCCTGAAGTCAGGCTGCTATTAACTCCCAAGCTCTTAAAGAATTCTTACCAGACATGTAAGGTGAACTGCGGTCCCTGGTCGGATACATTATCGTCCAACAGACCGTAAAAACCTAAACGCAAAGTTACATAAAATATCTGCAGTCTCCAGAGTGGTAGGCAGTTTGGGAAGGTGTACCAGACGACATGATTTTGAGAAACAATCAATGATGATGAGAATGGTAGTGTTGCCGTGTGAATTGGGCAAGTTATATAAAGTCAACTGCTATGTGTGACCAGGGGCGGTGTGGGGTTGGTAACGGCTGAAGGAGTCCGGCGGGCAGTAGCTCAGGAGTCTTAGAGGCCTGACATACTGAGCAGTTCTAAATATATTTAATGGTGTCGTTGGAGAGGCTCGGTCTAATACCTGGGTGTCCAGAGCTTGCGACTTCATGTAGCCACTTACTCACTTCCTGAATGAGTAAATGCTTTCTGAGGGGTTCGGGAACAAAGGTGAGATTTTCAGGACAGTTGGGGGGGCGAGGGTGTGTCTTGTTGGCATTAACTATCTCAGTGTGTAGATCCCACTGAATCAGGGCAACTAAAATCTTTTCCAGAACTATGTTCTCTGCTATTTGGGCTCAAAGTATCTCCTTAGACTGGCGAGAAAGCGCATCAGCTTTAGTATTTTTGGAACCAGGGCGATATGTTACTTAATTGAGAAAAAAGAAGACCATCGGGCCTGATGGGGGTTCAGACGTTTGGGAGTTCTTAGATATTCTAAGTTCTTTTGATTGGTAATGACGGTAAAAGGGTGTACAACCCCCTCTAACCAATGCCTCCACTCCTCGAGAGCTAATTTTATAGCTAAGAGCTCACGATTGCCGACATCGTAATTGCGTTCGGCTGGAGACAGTTTTTTTTTAAAAAGGCACAGGGGTACATCTTCGATGGTGTCCCATGTCAAGGGGACAAATTGGCGTGATATACCTCTATATAAAAAAGATATTTCTGGACTCAGATGATGAAGAATGGGAGCGGTTGTGAAACGAGTCTTAAATTCTGCGAAGGCCCTGGCTGCTTCCTCATTCCAGACTCATTTTCCTGATTGGCGTTTGGTGAGAGAAGTGAGTGGTGATGCGACAGAGCTGAATCCACGAATAAAAAGTCTATAGAAATTAGTGAAACCTTGAAACCTTTGAAGTTCTTTTACCGTCTTGGGTTGAGGTCAATCAGTTATGGCTTGTACGTTTCTATCGTCAATAGCAACCCCCTCTTGACTTATAACATAACCAAGGAAAGTACTACTTGTAGTGTGGAACTCGCATTTTCCCCCCTTAACGTATAAATTATTCTCTATTAATCGCTTCAAAATGAGATGGACATGCTCGACGTGCTCTTCGAATGACTCTGAGTAAATTAAAATGTTGTCAATGTAAACTATTGCCCATCTGTCTAACATGTCACGAAAGATGTCATTCATAAAGGATTGAAGGACAGATGGACTGTTCGCTAATCTGAAAGGCAAGACTAGATATTTGTAATGTCCACAGGACGTGGAGAAAGCGTTTTTTCACTCATCTCTCTCTTTTATTCTTACCAAATTATATGCGCTTCTCAGATTTAATTTAGTGAAGAATTTTGCTCGGTGCAGTTGCTGAAGTGCCACAGGAATTAATGGTAAAGGAACTTCATGGTGACATCGTTCAGGCCCCGATAATCAAAGCAGAGCCTTAGACCCCCGTCCTTCTTTTTTAAGAAAAAGAACCCAGCGGATGCCGGAGAGTTGGACAGACGAATAAAGCCTTTAGCGAGTTCCTCATTTATATACTGGTGCATAGCTTCAGATTCAGGTACAGGCAAGAGGTTTAGAAATCGGGGAAACTTTATTTGAACAACGATTATGACAGGTAGATCCCCAGCGAATGATCTGAACTTCACCCCAAGAGATAACTGGTTCGTGCATGCGCAGCCAAGGCAGACCCAGAACAATTTTGTGAATAAGCAAAGAGATGGCATATAATTGTAGCGATTCTGCGTGGAGCACGCCTACTCGTAACTGTATGGGCTCAGTTCGGTGCTCCACTCTTCCTATTCCCAGAGGACGGCCGTCTAGCGCTTCCACCTCTAAAGAGGAAGAACAGAGAGTTAAAGGAATGTCACTGCATGTCACAACTCGGTAGAAATAAAATTGGCTGCAGCTCCTGAGTCTATTAAGGCAGAAGTGTTCACTGTAGTGTTATTGAAAGTTAGTGACAAAGGTATTCAAATAACATTATTCTGCTTATTAGATGTGGCAACCACACTCACCGAAGACTGAGGGGACACGGGACGGATTGGGCAGTTGCGTTTCTGATGACCTGATTGTCCACAGCAGAGGCACAGACCAGCATGGAAACGATGTTCTCGTTCCTCTAACGACAGGCGGGTATAATTTAACTGCATGGGTTCATTGGGAGCTGTACTTTCGGGTCTGGATAAAAACTTAGAGCGGCGCGGACGCAGAGAATGAATCATGTTATCAATTTGTATTGAAAGCTCGATGTACTCAATCAGGTTTTTCTCCTCGTCACGACACGCTAAGTCAGACTGTAGATCTAAATTGAGTCCCGTTCTATAAAGCATCTATAGGGTGTCATCCACCCAATCGGTCTGAGCGGCGAGAGTACGGAAGGTGAGGGCATACTCAGCTGCTGATTGCCTGTGTTAGGAACAGTAACTGTTTACCTGGGGTTTTCCCCTCCGACGAATGCTCAAAAACATCCCGGCTTTGACGAAGGAAGGAGTCAAAAGTCGGGAACATGGATCCATCTGCTCTCCATATGGCAGTTGCCCAGTCCAAAGCTTTGCCTGTGAGCAGAGAACAGACAAAGCAATTCGGCTGCTCTCCATCTTGTAGAGAGCAGGCTGTTGAGACACAAACAGGGAGGATTGTAATAAAAATCCCTTGCACCTGTAAGAGTTACCATTAAATTTCTCCATAAAGGCGAGCTGTGGGCTGACTGGAGAGGGTGCTGTGGTAACCGGGTGACTGGTTGTCGGAGGGGTTGCTGCCATAGTCGACAGAGGTGAGAGTTGAGCTCCTTGTAACGCTTGAACGAGCTCGTCCGGTAAAGAAGCCAGGCGTGTGAGCTGATGCTGGTGCATCGCGAGCTGTGACACTTGGGCCGACAGCTCGGTGGAGAGCTGGGGTTTAAATAGCCAGGCTGATTGGAGACAGGTGTGGCAAACAGGAATTAATCAGCCCTAGGTACGGTACTCTTGTGACGGCTCCCTCTGGCAGCTAGGAGGAGGTGGAGCGGTGGCCTCCTCCATTACAATTAGTCTGTGGGCCTAATTAAGAATGCACATTCATGCACATGCCACTTATAAATATATAGATATCTTGACTGTCCAGAAGGCTATTTGCATGTAAAGGCTAATGCTTTTTTACTGCTGAGCTTGTAATGAAATAAGCAAGTGAAAAACCTCACATGAAGAACCAATGCTCATAATTTCTATTTAAGACAGTAACATATACATATAGGTTAGTCTATCAAGCATTTTAAATAATACAAGAGGGACATGAATCAAAATGTAGCTCAACACTAAAAATGATTCAGAATGATTTAGAGGACATCTTATCCTGAGTTTAGCCCGACTTATTCACCAGTGACTGTGGGATATAAAAAGCCTGCAGGGTTAGTGTGTGAAGCAGACATGGAGGTGAGATGCGCTGCTGAGGAGTGTTAGGTGACAAGCAGAAGGTGACAACTTGTGATCAGGTTTCGTTCCATGAATAGCTGCGGAATTCACAGCACGTTCACATTAGCATGGTGTTTTATTGTATTAGGCATATTTAAAATGACAGCAGATATATGTCTAGCCTGTGTACAGAGGCTTTCAACAAAATGACCTCCAAACAAGAATGAAATATTGTGTACAGTGGTTTTCTGCTTTTTTATATTGTTTATACAGTATAATAAATACTGTGAATGAATTTGAAAAATAGCGGTGGAATAGTATTTGATTGTGAGACTTTGATTAAATAATGGAATAGTTTTATGTCATTTTACATTTTTGTTCAAAAATGAAAATATTGAAATGCTCTGTTTTTTTTACATTGATAAACAGCATTGCCAATTTTAATGAAAGCTCTATAGTCTCAGTGTAGTCACCAATGATTTGCATGCCACAATGTTGGTCTGCATCTGGTTACTTTGAAATCTCACTGGTGTTCCTGTAGCTCAGTTGGTAGAGCATTGTGTTAGCATTGAGTTTGATTCAGAGGGAGCACATGTACTAACCAATGTATAATTTCAATGTACTGTAAGTCGCTTTGGATAAAAGTGTCTGCCAAATGCATAAACATGTAAATGTAAATAGATAAAAAAATGAGACACCTGAGATGTTCAAACAGCTGTTTGGCAGTTTTGTATAAAGTGAATGACAGTCTGGAATACTGCTGTCCCTCTTTCATACTGTATGATCCTAACTCAAAACAGCATCATATTACTTGGTGTGGTTCCATCACTTCACAGAACATTGAGGGTAAATCACATTAAGCACTGACTGCATTTCCTGTTGATTCCATGTTTTCCAGATGTCACATCGACCACACCTGCCCTCCCTGTTAGAAAACCTTATATGAGGCACATGCCACAGACAGAAAAAAAGAAGGAGGAGAAAAATAGATACAGATGTTTGTACTTTATCTGGTGTTATCTCTAATCTATTTATGATAAAAAGCATAAACAGATGGAGACAGTGATACTTACAAACCCAGCTAGACTAGTGATACATATCAAAGCCTCTTAAGAGACAGTTTAAATAGCACCTACTGTACCACTGACCCTAGAAAACCTGAAAGCTTTTATTAGAGCATAACAGCAGGGTTCTGGAAGTCTTCCTTTTTCATATAATGAAAGCATATAGTGGCCAGGGACCGTAAAGAACAAAAAAGTCCCAGAGCTGTGTGCCACAGAAGATGTCCAGTCCAGCCATATACTAGCAGTTTAAGGAATAGTTCCATCCAAGGTGTAATGACATTTTTCCTTCAGTAGATTCTCAAATTATGCTACGTGTCAAAAATAGGCCAAACACAACAACCAAATTTGTAGCTACACACTTCTGTACAACACCATGATGCCTACAAGGACAGCTTCAAAACTGTAACACATTATTATGGGCATTGAAATAAATATGAGACTTAATAATTTGCAATGATTGTAATGTAATGTAATGTAATGATTATATTTTAATGAATATATTGGATGCTGAAATCAAAATACAATACTGTATCTTCATTGTAAATGTACTACACCTAAGGCACATCAGCTATTCACACAGTATCTCAATGCAAGAAATATAGTTAAATATAGTAATTTCTGTAAAGTAGCTTTGAAACAATGTGTATTATAAAAAGCACTTTACAAATAAATTGTGACTTTACAAATAAATAAAGTTAATTTACTTGAATTGTGAATATTATATAATTAATTCACCTAATCTCAACATTCTTTTAAAACAGAGATTTCACATTACAAAATGTGTACTGTAGAAAACTCATACTGTTACAGAGGAGGCCGCTGCTCTGCCTCCTCCTAGCCGCCAGAGGGAGCCTTTGCCAGAGTACTAGATTTAGTTTGGACTACAATTCCCATGTTCCCGATTGTGATTGCTTGCTGCCTGCCTCTCGACTCTTGCTTTGGACTAGGATTACGATTGTTTTCTGTTTGCCCTGTCTCTGCCTGTCTTCTCGTTCTGATTTTGCCTTGCCCTTATTGCTCGGTTTGCCGGTGTTTGACCATTTGCCTGTTTTTGACTACTCTGTAAATAAAGTGCTGCACATGGATCCAAACGTCCCAGAGTCTCCGTTACACAAACTCATACAGACAATAACCTTGTACATTTCCATAATAACATAGGCTCTTTGTTCCCTTCACAATGAAAGAGTATTTTATAGGTCGCTCTTGCACAATCTCTGTTGAATTTGGCAGCAACATTCTATTGTTCATCTAGCTCAGACTCCATCTACGCCCAGAGGTGGGAGAAAAGGACAAGGTTTCATTAACAGTCGTTTAAATTGCTGTGCTAATTAATGAGGATGGAGCAGGGCAATGAAAAGCTGACACAAAGCCAAGCACTGTAGCTCTTAGTTATCAGACATAGCCGTTCAGCCACTAGCACTGTGTGAAAACCGATTTCTCTGAAAAGAGGAAAGACTTTCTACTGCTGATTGTTCTCCAACTAGATTTGGTTTAATAGCTCTCTTAAGCTCTGATAAGACATCATTGGATGAAAATAAACCTAGGTCACATCATTAACATTAAAAAAGAGAGAAAGGGAGGAAGACTGCAAAATCAGTTTAGACCTTAACTATGACATACGTCAGAATAAAAACAACTGCTTTATTGTTCTTTTGAAAAACGTCTTTTATGAGTTATGTTTGCCAGTAATAAAACTAAATGGTAGCAAAATTGAGCTTTTTAAACAGTTAACGTTATTATATAATCTATTGCTATTTAAAACCATTTCAGGATTGTTTGGTGAAAATTTTGTGTAGCTTATACATTGACATAAAAATTATTTCCTATATGATTAACATATTCATTTATTTCATTTATGATTATTAACTAAATCTGGTATGGATCGTACGCAAAACTGCACAAGAACATTTACACATTTGGCAGACAGTTTTATCCAAAGTGACTTACAGTTCATTCAAATTATACATTTTATCAGTGCATGTGCTCCCTGAGGATCAAACCCACGACCTTTGCGTTTCTAGCTCTACCAACTGAGCTACAGCAACACTACACTTCTAGCATTTTAGAATAGCTTCTGAGTAAAAACCCAAGAAATACTTACAGCTATACAGTAAATATGGTTAAGGCTACTGCTTGCTTGTTGTTTAACTGCTTTGCGAGGAGCTTTTCCAGCATTGGCTCAGATATAAGCTCAGATCCATTGAGCTGCCATGCTGTCTACTGCCTACCCCGCTTGCCATGCTGTATACTGCCTACCCTGCTTGCCATGCTGTATACTGCCTAACAATTTTAGGTTAAAATTTTATTTTAACCTTATCTGAAACATAAAAATGTTATTTTGAAAGCACTAGGAACATTAAAAATGTCCAGTTTTTTATGTTGTATATTAATTATTTATGTTGTACATTGCTTAGTTATAAGAACATTATTCAAACATTTTACAATTCTGTAACATTTTTAAAACATTTCATGAACTACCCAAGAATAATGTTTTGATATACTATATGATATAACATAACGATATAACATTAGAAAAAAGTTTCTTGAAAAAAAGAATGTTTTTTGATAACTGAGCGATCCTTTAGACAACATTACCCAACATTCTGAGAAGATTCCCTGCTAACTGGGTACATAGGCAGACCTTCTAATAGACCTTCTAAGGCATTCTAGGCTTAGGTGATTGAATTCAAAGGCTTTGCATGGGCAGCTCTCTTAATGGTCATTCACACAATCACACAGATAGCATTCCCTACGCAAAATCCAATAAAGTTTGTCATTAGAGTGTTGCTAAACTAAAACTCTCTAATGAAGACGAAGAATACATACCACACAAAAAGAAGTCAATTTTAATGGGTGAAGTAGTTCATTTTAATGCGATGGGGGTCTTTTTAAAGAATACTTTGCAGTCTATGCAGTCCAGGTAGGCAACTCATTAGGTTTTGTAACAGAGCCTTAGAACGCTATGCATATATTTAGGGATATTTATGTAACACTGCAATGATTTTAGTAAGGCCAACATCAAACCTCAGACTATGTTTTAAAGGCATTTTTACTTTAAAAAAAAGGCTTCACATTTCAAAACATCCATTCAGAAACATATCTTATGTACAGAAATAAACTATTCTTTAATTTAATTTATATTAATATTAAAAATGTATACATAAGAACATAATGGGAGTCCCAAAAGTCACCAGTGAATACATTAGCTGGGGGAGGAAGGCGGACTGATGAGCAATTAAATGCTCTGAAAAAAGTAGGCCAGGCCAAAATTACACACATGCCACGAGTGTGCCCTGCCAGGATCCCTGAAGACAAAACTGGGAGTCATGAATTACTCAAAAGGTGGAGAAAATGGCATCTGAATATGGTTTCAAGGACAGTAGTTTGAGGTTAGCAGTTTGTGCCAGAGCAGTAGTCATTTGTAGCAGCAACCTTGTATTAAAAATCAGCCAGTACTGTTCTAACATTAACACAAAGTTTGTGAAGTGCTATAAACTGTCAACACTGTCGTATCACTGTGTATATTTTGTACACACAAAATGAAATAAAATAATTTGACCCTGTTTACTTTCATCTGTGCATGTTAAAATAACAAATTTCATCAAATAACTCCATCTCTAAAACAACTTCCTGTTCTGCTGACATCACTGTGACCACTTGAAGGAACAGTTCTTACCATGACAATTCTGTCATTATGCGTTCGCACTTGTTATTCCATGCTAACATCTTCTCATAGAACATCACACACAAGTTGTAGGGTTATTTTATAGTGTATATAGTGTTTATTGTGAGAAGCTTTACAAATATTTATCACTATGAAGTGTCGTTGTATGGAAAACAGCTGCAAGAAAATTCTCAAAAGATCCACTTTTGCGCTCCACAAAATCTTCCAGGGTCTCTTATAACCAAAACCTAACTTGTCATAATCTAATCAATTCTGATGGATAAAATCCTCACCCTGCATCCTTTTCCTCTGAAATATGTCACATAATGAAAGTAAAAGGGGCTGTAAATGTCGTTTCGTGTTGACTGCAATGTCTGTGGCTAAAATGCCTGGAGCATTTGTCAGTGTTTTAACCTTGCTTGCTTTATTAAGTTATGATGGCTGACCTGCTACCATCCTCATTGTGACCAGGCAACAGCTTTTGCCTGGTCACACACACAAACACAAGCACACAGATTTGCTGTTACATCTTGAGAGAACCAATCTATTTCTTAAGCCACAGGCATCTTTTGGAATAGAAGAGATGTTCATCAGTTTCATGTATGCTTATATAAAGGCTGAATGTGACTGAGAGACTGAGTAAGTCCAAATAAATCTGTCACAGCGCTTAAGTACCTACCAAAGGTTATCTTGAAAAAAATAGACAGCGTTATGCATCGACACTACATAATTCAAGCAGCATGGTGGAATGTTGTTTAGAATCTATTCATAATATACACATACAGCAATCACATTCAGTTTTTTAACATGCCATTATTTTCCATTTGCTCACTGTTTGGCATTTAAACGAACTTACAATATTTACAATACTTACAATAGTGACGTGTTATTTTCCACAGTGCTTTTCAACACATGCGTCACAGTGCATCGCCACAGGTTGTGGTGTGACACAAACTCTCCTCGCTTCAGCTGCCTCCATAGCAACAGTGAAACATTACAATTTGCTGAACCTTAATTTCACCGGACCTGCCTCCTCCAGCCTCTTCAACGCCCTTGTGTTTTCCCTCAGCATAATCACTGGGTTCTGTTTGAGTTTGAAAATGGTTTATACTGTACAATGGCCATGTAATAGAGTTTTGGCTCTTCATTCTGAGCTCCCTCCTAAGACATTAATATACTACTTCTTTTATATGCAAATCTGTGATTCTTTTCAAAGAATGTAATAATGTTTACCCTCAAATAAAACAAATAAAAGCTTGTTAGGTTTGCTTGTTTTGATGGTCAGGCCTCTTTGACTGTATTTTTTTACTATCACTCCAGATACAGCTTGATCTAGTACCTTATACTTTGAGAAAATCCTCTTAAATCTAAAGCCCACGAGGATTAACAAATGTCCTTCAGTGTCACATCAGGCATATGCATAATGAAACAAGTTCAAAGAAGCCTTTGAACACTCTTAATGTTCTTGTCAAATAAAGCCCGGTTCACTACGCCAGAGTTTCTACAGCACATCACATTTTGTGTTGCCCTTATCTGGCACAAGGTTTGAATTAGGTGTAAAAAAACAACCATATTCTGTGACCACAAATAGCATAAATTGCCAGAAACAATTTAAATTTTAAAAGGTCCTGTTCCCGCATGATCTCCTAAGAGCAATTTACCAAGTAAACAATGAATGTTTGAAAGGGAATAGTGTGTTTATTAGTCAATTCAAGAACAAATCACTCAGGAAAGTGAAATGAACCTGAAAATATTGAGACTCAAATTCACAATTTGCTCTCAAATCAAACATCACTACTTGTCTTGTGAACCCGCAAACTAACTTAAATAACTAACTAAATAATCAAAGTGCCATTTTGCTCCATAACTTGACATTTAGGCTGTCTCCAATTTATCTCGAAGAAAATGTGAGCTAGAGAAAATGAACATGAACAGACGATACGCACATAGGTGCTAATTAACCAAGCAGAAATAAACCATCTGTAAGTCTTAATGTGAGAGTGTCAAGCTTCACTATTTAGAGACTTCTTCCCACCCAAGAGAGGAAAATGTGTTCATCTTGAGTTGGTGGAGTGACTTTTGACAATTTTGACAAAAGTCATTGCACATGTATTTTAGCAGTTGTTATTTTTGTGAAATGTTTATAAGATTGCGTGACAACCCAAGCATTTTTCTCATTGTTCTATTTGACACAACAAAGGTAAACTTAAACGAAGGCTATCAAGCTCCAAATAGACAAATAAGCACCATAAAAAACAACTTTGTGCTGTATTCCAGGGGAAAAGACAGAGTACAAGTGGCTTTTTAGAGAGGAAAAGTATGAGAAATCAATCCTGATTTAATTTTACCGGTGACTAAGAAAAGCAATTGAGATGTTGAACAAGTGTCATTCATGATTTCCCTTGGTTTTCTAGATAAACAATTTCTTCAACACGGATAATCTCAATCTCTCTTGCATGTTTGAAGGTGTTTTTATTGGTTTTAGATGCACAAAATACACACCCATACAATTCTGTATCAGATTACCTAAGAACCAAAGACTCTGAACTGAACACCTTGTATATCTTTATTGTTTTGAACCTAAAGGATACACAATTGAAAATACTCAAGGCTTTGCTACATCTCAACTAACAACAGCACAAGATTTCAAAAATCCATTTCTTCTCACAACAAATATAAAAATGGAAAAAGAGCAGACCAGTGACCAAACATAGCAGAAAATCAAGCTTCGGCAGGAATTCAGCTAAGACGTTTCACCAAATCATCTCAGTGTACCAGGTTTTTCCTCCCTGGTTAAATGCAAGCATAGACACCAACTAAAGCAGGTCGCAAAGCTCTAAACATCTCTGCTCATCCATTGAGAAACTGTGATAATATTACAATGTGTCTGATGGAGATACACACCATGGGTAATTGCTCTCATTGGTTATTTACATTGAGGTTCAGAAGGAACCATATCATTCTGTACATTTACCATGTGTTTTATGCCGGTATTGTTAGCCTATATTAATATTTCAGTAATATGTCATATGAGGTTGTACATAAAAATGAATCTAACAAGTAGGTTTACATTTTCTAGTATGAGAGCGTATACAGTACGTGTACTGCTGTTTCAAAAATAATGCACAAAACTTCCTTTGTTTAGTCATGCCTCTGGAGATGATCATCATCACCTAACTACACACAGGGCTTATGGGTATTTTGTTTTTATAATGGGTCATTGACACTCACGGACACATTGTGGGTAAACTGCTTGATGAGATTGCAGAGTCATGCCTTTATACAAACAATAGTACAATAGTTGAACATTAAATACAAAAAAGTACAATAAAAATAAATATAGATAAAAATTAACATGATTAACTATGTAGCTAACAAATTAAACATTGGACATTATAGGGACAAATGAGCCAATGGAATTATTAGGGAAATGTAAGTGAACAAGATGATATCCACTTAAAATGCTGCAGGTTATATCTCATTGGCTGTCTGTATTGGGAGGCTTAACATCATGTTGGGCGTTACCCGCAGGAAGCCAGGGGGAAACGGAGCGAGAAGTGGTCTGCTTGGCCATGCTGTAGTGGCTGATGACGGTGTAGAAGCGACCACGGCTGTTGGCGTCCTGGGCGGTGTAGTAGGCCTCCAGTGAAGCGGGGATACAGCGTTTGTGCTGTCGGGTAAAGTGACAACATAATGTTAAAGCCTCTATCACTTGCCATCAGAAAGAATTATGTCTTCTAGACCTGTTCTTAAAGGTATTCTATCCATAATACACTCAAAATTTTGTTTTTAAAAGCGCTCAAAATATAAAAATGTTATTTAATTAAATTGTGTTTTGTAGATAAAATTATGTTCCAGTTAATATTTAATTTATGCTGAGTGAGAGGTTTTTATTTTATTCATTTAATTTGAACCATTTTACCATTTCCAACTTCATGCCAAATGTTTGCATATTACATCCAACATATCACAATTACGGTAACACTCAACTACCATATATTTAAAGAAACAATTCTGGCAAAAATTGCATGTTTGTCATAATTTACCCAAATGACATCAAACGACTTAAAATATAGCCTAATGCACAAGATGTATACATTACTTACTGTATACAGTTTTGTGGTCCTTTTTTGGTCAGTTTGGATGTTAACAGCTTTAGTACTCATTTGTTTATGTTATTTAAATGAGAACCCAAGTTATTCTTTAAAATATTTACCTTTTTTGTTTCACACAAAAAAAGTAAGTTTTACTAGTTTTTGGAACGAGTTGAGGGAGCGTAAAAAATGACAGAAGTTTCACCATTACCACCACTTGACATAAAACTCAAAGGATCAACAAATATATTTGTATCACATGCACAGCAAGTTATGGCCAACCAAAAATATTCATGTAGGATTACATTAACTGTAATTTGTTTGATTAATTTGTGATTAAATATTCAAGATATTCAATTGTAATTCTATTGCATTAGCTCATTTTAATAAGCCAAATTCACCAAATTCAACAGAAAAAACACACATTTTGAAAGAATGAATAAGTAATATTCATCACATCTAAATATTTTTTATCACATCTAAATAAATATTTAACTTTAAAATCGGGATAAATAATATTTAAAATTAATGTTCATCAAGTAACTAATGGATTTAGTAGACTTATTTACAGACTACTAATTTAAGGCACAATATACAGTATATATATATATATATATATATATATACACACAGTACATTTCTCCACTAGAGGTCTCATATTCAAAACAATAACAATGGCATAGCTTGATGACGCTATGAAGAAGCATGGAATAATGGGAGTTCCACTGCTGATGGAAATCATTTCAACGGGACTCACAAATCATGTTCATGGACAAGGTAATAAAATAATGGTTATAAAAGTTTTATAACACACTGGTGTGCTACACGCTACAACTACTACTTCTGCATTTTGTCATGAGTCACTGTGTTGCCAAAGCGAAACCCGAGTGATATGGTAAATGATAACATGGAAACGACACTGGGACGTTACACTGGTTGTGAAGCTTGTGGTTTTGCTGCAAGTGGTTTTTGGATATTCTAGTGCAAAGTCTTACATATTGTGCCTTTAAGTAGTTTGGACTGAATCAGGGAATTAAAACCATTACACATGCTTTAAATGATGAGAAATAAAGAGGACAGTTTCTTTTCAGTGACCTCAGTGATTGATTATTGCTTGTTTTTTCGAGGTGAAATACTGTACAGTGTTAATTAGTGCAGCCTTGTTGTTGTAGATTAATGAAAGAACATAAATATAGCACCTGCTTACCTTATACACAAAGCCATCAGGACAAGTGTGATCATAGGTGAAGGCTTTGTACACCACCAGAAACACTATGCAGGCCAGAAAGGCCAAAGCCAGAACAATAAGGATGGTGACCTACAAACAGAAAGGAGCACACAGTTTACCACAGCCCAATTCTACAGCATTTTACCATCAAGTGCTAAATTATATTATGTAACTGAATTGGCAAAAAGGTAAATACTGGCTGTTACAACATAATCTAAATATTAAAAATAACATAATATTTATAAATCTGAGTTACCTGGCTGTAACCATGTCACTAATATAAACTATTATGAAAGATTATTTAACTAAGATATTCAAACAATAACAAGTGAATATACTCTATTTTGTTATTTTTTAACTGATGTTTTTACTATTTTTCTTTTAATATTAGTTACAAAGATACTGACTAGAGATTTTACACTGTGTTAAACTATACCTAACCAATATTTGTTTAAAAGTGGTAAGGATCATGTTTTCATTTATATTTGTCCATGTTAGATGTGTTTAAGAAGTGTTTAATAATACATATTCATAACAAATACTATTTTACTATATACTATCATTTTGCTATAATATCAAATATTGTATTAATTCAAAAGTTAATTCAAAAGTATTCATTTAAAAATTAATTAAAAAAAGGAAATCATTTATCAACAGAGAATGAATTGCGACATAAAAACAGATGCAAAATAATAACTTAATTATCAACCGATTTGTCTCTAAATCACTGCAAATTCAAAGACAGAACTGGAACTAAACAGTCAGTGGAGACAATAGTGTGACCGCGACTCTGTTGTTTTTTTCCCCAGCAGCACAAATTTTTTCACATCACTGTCAACATCAAGTACATTCACCTCACAGGATGCAGCTCAATCTGTCACACCACATTTGTCTCAACAAAGCGGCTCAAATGAGGAATCTGTGCGGTCCAAACTAGAAATCCAAAGCTTATAGAAGCCAATTCTTTGCCAGACCAGACCAATTTGTCAAGGGCGATTAGTTCGCTAAAAGCTGGGCCACTTTCTGCATTTTAGTCCCAGAGATAGCAAATGGATGTTTTTGAGGACGGACTAATTAGAATTATGCAAGTGGAAATGAAAGATAAATGTGGAAAAGGCGGTTGATGCCCGAATATTTCAGAACATTAACTCCATATATAGAAAATTGTCTGTACGGTCAAAGCACTGTTCTTCTCAGCTAAAGCACAGTTAACATTAACACTATTAACTAAATCAATTGCACTATACATGCTGTTCTTGTGACACTACAGTAACAGATTTAGGAAACCTTTAGGATACCTTTGTCCTAGAGATACTGTATATTGAATCTGCTCTGAAACCTAGGGTGGAGCCGACCTAAACAGTACATTTAAGCATCATGGTACACTCACAACATGAAGGCTATTCCAAAATATACAACAACTTTATGTTAAGATGCCTGTGATGGTGCATGATAAGCAAAATTGCTAAGAGTATTTTGCCTTAAGCTGTTTTAATGCCACAAGATAAAATACACCTATTCAAGGACATAAGTTTATCTTGTTATAAAGTTGGCTAAATATTTTTACTGGAGAACAAGACAAAAATTTATTTGCTTTATGATGAGAATGTTTTCATTGAATTTCATTGAAATGCAACACTAAAAACATCAATAATAATTTTACAGAATATTGTGTATGTGTGCTTTTTATGTTTATTAGAGTTTTGTGCTATTATATGCCCAATTCTCTTGAAATTAACTGTGAATCAAGACTCTGATGCACTTAACATGAGGAGTGCTATTGGTGTGCCCTGCATTGAATTGCAGCCCATGTAGACGGCTTAAAATCAGTCATTTATGAAGTTCCCTCTTAGCTACCTGCCTTAAGGCAGTAGAAAGGTAAGAATCCCACCAGAGATTGGACAGACCTATTATGTTTTTGTCTCCATGAAGTTGGGCGGCTTCAAAAGTGAAAAGAAGAAACAGATGCAAAACAGCCACACAAAATGTCTCCTTCCTCTGTATCTATATTGACCGATTTTTCCATCCTGTCAGAACATGATTAGCTGAAAATCTGATGCCCTTCATTCTCTCCGTTTAACCATCCTCTCAGCACAGATTAAACAAGTGTACAGCTTGATGTCCTTGGCCAAAATTGGCCACATTTGTACCATGTTGCTAAGCGGTGGGACTAATGCCAAAATGGCTGAATGCCTTTCACGCTCTGAGTAGCATCTAGATTTAAACCACTTAAGCATTTTAAACCACCCTTTGTCAGATGCCCTGATGTGACATTTTTTAATAAAGGTATGCTTTTGGGAATCCTGCATGAGCCATAAAATTTGCCAATGAAACCATTAATGGTTTGCAGTCTTTTTTTGTCTTTGTTCTGTTTGCCTCAGTCTGAGCACATGTTAATGCTGGCAGCAAAAAACTGCATTCCAGATGAAGCTACTGTGGCGACACATGCTAAAATGTTTCTACCACACCCCTCATTTACTTTCAGACAATTATTTATGCTTGACTGTCTTCACCGACATTAAAAACACCCCCGTCCCCAGAGAACAGAAGACAGGGTGCCGTAAAAGCTTTGCAAATCTAATCCAGATTTGAATATTACTTTTGACTCTATAGTGACAGAGCTAGAGCAAAATAAGGTCATTTCCACTCAAACGTCAATGTACTTGTGACACAGACATGCTACCATCTGCTTTCTGGTTTGTTTATCCTCATACTTTCACAAGGTTTGTTAATCATTATGCTGCCCTACCAATGAGACTCAAGGTTGTGGAAGGGGGGGGGGGGCACTCCAGCAAAAAACTGCTGCTGGCTTCTGTTTTTTGGGGTCAGAATAATCCATGTTTAGAAAAGCATAATCCCTGTGCTGGATTTGTCTTCACTGAAATGCTGGGGGTATTAATGCTTTGTGCTGATTCTGCATGTAGGGGAGACCAGTTTTTTTTATTTTTTGTTATATATCTCTAGCGAAGCAAACATTACAATAACACAGCTAAATTCTTGAATTAAACAGACACATTAAATGTCAAAAAATATTTCCTAAGTTTTATTATCTCATAATAGTATCTCACATAGTTTTAAGAGAGAAGCAACAAATACAAAGAATAGAAATGTTTATTGTAAGCCAAACTAACACCACTCAACAAACATCTATCTGTTGTTAATATTTTTATGATAAATATGATTCCACATATTCAGTACTGGACAAAGATGAAGTGTAATAAAGAAAAATCTATATTGGCTGACTGCTACAATGAACTCATAGCACGTCCAAGAATGTAAGGATAATTTAAAAAATTGACTTAAGTGTTTTTGCATTCTGTCCTTTTGTACCCCCTTTTTCTTCTCTATTATAATAACTGCCCATAATGTCTGCAGCATAATATTCTTTATATTAAAAAAGATTTTCTCCTGTTATGAGAACGCCTTTGACCATTCCTCCAAGGTACATTAGTATAATTACCATAATTATAGAACAATTTAATTTTCTCCCCGAACATTATACACTGTATGCTGACAAAACGAGACTAGGACCATATTTCTGTTTACAATGTCTGGCGCTTGTTTATTAGCTTTGCTAAATAAATAGGCTTTCACCAGGTTTGGTGTTAGCAGTGGTTCTATATAAAGTGATTTAATGAAATTTAAAGTGTTGCAAGGACATACTAAATAACTTAAAAGAACCCATACATTCATTGGGTAGCTAATAATGAGTTTGGATTACACTATGTATTTTTTATATCAAAGAGTTTTCTGAGGTTAAAATCAACTGAAATGAGAACATCCTCAACCTGCTCATGCAAGTTCAGTCACTTCATCACTCAGTTTTCACCAACATGTCTGCTACATCTCTCTATGAATAAATCCATAACGGAACAGCAGGCTCAATGTTTTGTATTGTCGAAAATTCTGATTTTATATTACATATTTCTTTGATGGCTAATTATATGAATCAATACATTTACATTTATTCATTTAGCAGATGCTTTTATCTGAAGAGAGAGAGCATTAAACATTTTGCCCTAGGAAACAACAAGCCAGAGGTACAAAGCAACATTAACAAGTGGGAATCGCATTCTGATGCTAGAGACAAGATGAACAGTCGTTTTTTTAAGAGTATTAAACAGAGCATTAGGGATTAGTTAGGCGTCTATGAAAATGGTATGTTTCTTCATCATGCAATCTGATTTGTATGTTTTTGTATGGTCTGCTTTTGCCATAGTAATGATTAGGAGTATGGTTAGGGGTAGACCTACATGCTTTTTCTCTCAAAAACATGTTTTTCTACAAATCATGTTGTACAAATTCATATGAAATTGTCACATCTAAACTATTTAAGTTTTTCTATGTGATCAGATTGTGTAGCCACACATTATTTTGTGCTAATGTAAAACCATGTCATATTGGCTTCTAGTAATGTCATCATTACTACAAGTTAATTTTGAGGGTACAACATTATCTGCCATATGTAAGAACCGTCCTTGGGTTTTATGTCAAAGAAACAACACCCTTATGGTTTGACCAGGTTATGTCAAGGAAACATCTTGAAAATTAGACACAAGTGAGGCAACGCTGACACAGAAAGAGTTCTGAAAATGAATATGGCTAGCATAGATAAGATAATTTTAGTCTTGAAATTATTTAATGAGAAATGTTTGAATATATGTTGTAATCTCTTGACTTTTGGAATCTATGCAGACTTTGGTATCTTGGCAAATCTGAGCAGAGTTAAATTTTCTTCAGAAGCTTTAAAGAAGACACGTGAGATTACTGGTATCTTCTTCTTAGGTCTCAGGTCTCCATTTTCCACTGTAATCTACATTAAACTGCAATATTCAATTTAATCTCGATGCTATCTAGGAGAAAGATATTACAGAGATCTCATTTGTGATTTTTCACTCTAATGGGTGTATAGGGAATAACTACCATCTTAACTACCCTGTGCTTTCATTATGAGAACTCTGGGTTATTGGGGTTTTGTCTCAATGAGCAGCTCTTCTCACTGGTCTTGTCCTGGTGTCTCCACTCAACCGCAACTGAAACAATCGCCTACACACACAGCCAGACCACTTTCCACTCCATATGTGCTAGCAGGTCCATCCATCACAATTTCCTCAGGGGGTCTGAGACTCATATCTACTCTTGCCGCATAACAGTGGTTCCCCCAAAGCAGTGTGATGCCAGTCAATAAATTAATCAATGCATCCCTGAGCTATAGAGGGTGGAAGACTCATTTTTCCAGAGTAACTTTGTTATGAGATGTGAGCCAAGGCTAACCACAGAGCATTAAGAAAGATATCCAGCTTTTGGCATTATTTGATAAATAATAGCTCAGACATTTGCTTTTAGAATTTTTTTTCGTCAATCTTGGATTTTAGAGTGTCTGAGTGAAAAGGAGCACAGAGATTTTGAGAGGAACATTTATGGGATTTGTAATCAGTGGGCTTTATGTGTACCTGATTGTACAGACCCACAGAGGTGGAAACAAGTGAGGAAAGGCTGGGGAGCATCTCTGTGATGCGTTAGACATCAAGGGAATAGAAAAGACTAGTGTGTTTGTTCACCATTTGGGATGAGTCAATGCCCCGCTCCATTACTCTGGAAAAAGATGTATTCTTGTTCTGTTTCAAAACCTAGTATGCTGCAAAGACTGTTCCAAAACATAGGTTTAATTACAATGCCTCCCTCATTTCAGCAAAATGTGACGTGTATCCTGTATGAAGGTTTGATGTCATTCCGCTGTATGTGGAGACATACTAACGAATGAAATGCTGTGCCTCACAGGACTACATATGCTACATATTTAACATATAAACTTACACATATCTAGCTATACATATATCTTATATACATTGAGGATTTTTAGGCTAAGAGTATAGTTTTTAGGACTTTTAGTATCCGCTGCGTCTGTCCATGCCACCATCTTGGATCCATCCTAAGAAGGGAAGCCCACAATGTGCAACAAGCTCAGCGTAAAAACAAATTCGAAATGGTGGATGAGGCATAAGACATGTTGAAATGTGTATTTCATTTAATACTAAGGTATTGATACAAGCTCAGTGTAATTAAAAATGTATTCAATTCAATTTTATTTATATAGCACTTTTTACAATATTACATTGTTTCAAAGCAGCTTTACATAAAAAACAAAGAATAATAATAAAACACAGAACAAATGTCAGACATGTTAATGGTATTATTGCAAATAATATGTGTGAGATTTATAAGACTAATTAGGTATACTAAGTTTATAGTATGTTTATGAATAAAGGGTTGACTGAACCGATAAAACCACAACTATTATTAAACTCAACATTTGTGTGAGCTAAACATTTTTAATCCATGTTAGAGTATTTTACAATTAGCTTAGCAACGTTCATTTGCTAATTTCATTTTCTATTATAATCAACTGTGTTAAGTTAAGCTGCTGCCTATAAGTTTTCAGTTTGTTCACTTACAAGGCTCCATAACAATTATGATGCTTGTCTATGAAGGTAGTACAGGTGAGGCAGCTCACTAGGTTTGGCAGTACAGATCCACATAACATAAACGAAAAGAGGGTGTAGTAACTTCTGCGCATATTAAAACTTTGTTGGGTACTCCTCATGCTTTGAACCTTGCAGCAAATTTTTCAATCTAATTATGGCCTAATTATCTAGAATATTACATATTCATTATAAATGTTTTGAATAAGCCAAAACAATCTTGGCAACTATTAACAGTGAAGCACTGACAGTGCAGCGTTCCACACTGATTCCATTTCCTAAAAGCAGAACTGACACAAATAAAAGAATTCTCCTTGGGGGTGCAGAGAAATGTCATGTTCAGCTCCAATTACTGTATCCTAAAATGAGCCAATTAGGCTGGGTCTCTTTAGAGATACTCAAAATGTAGGGGACAAAAGGAGCAAGCTTTTGAAAAACACTATTTATCTGAGGATAAATGAGGACAATAAATGATAAATAATTATATTACACACATATATATATATATATATATATATATATATATACGTATATTTATGTATTAAAGTTTTTATGCCTGTGACACACTAAGAAACATAATAGCTGAGACGGTCAAACGTTTCATAGTATTTCTTCTTTTACAGTAACTAAACATCCTTTAGAGATTCATTCATTCTCCAAGCTCACTTGTCCAGGGTCCCAGCATCTCAGACATTAGACAGAACACCCTGGACAGATGACCAGTCCATCACAGACACACACTCAGTTACACTCGCACTCACTCACACAAAGGCAATGTTAGTGAATCCAGTTCACCTAATCTGCACGTCTTTGGACTGTGTGGAAAATCTGAGCACCCTGAGGAAACCCACAGTGATACACAGAGAATATGCAAGCTCTGATATGCAAATTAGAATAATCTAAATAGCACTGCAATGCAAATGCATTGATTTGGTCTGTATTAATGGAAGTTTTACCAGAAAGACTCTAATCCTACGTCATTCATTACCCATCGATCTAGACCACTAGATAGTATAGCGTATAGAGTATATAAGTCCCATACTCACTCACTTTTGTGTTCACAGATTTTGGGGGAACTGGTTAAAAACAGCATTATTTTGTGTTCATCTGGTGACGTTAAAGCCACAAAAATAACATTGTTTAACCAGCTAACTCGTTTTTCATTAGGGAGGCTATAGTTGTTGGTAATATTGCAAATGCATATCAATATATACTTTAGTGCTAAGCTAATGTCTTTCTTATGTGAGACTACCTGTGTTGTGCTAACTGCCTCTCAGATCAGCTTCTGAGCTTGAAGGCTACTACAGGGGGATAATCAACAATATGGCAGAATAACAAGACTGGCTCTCCAGGGCCGTGTCTCTCACACCACTGAGCTTGTGGGCATTTTGGCTATTAGCCTTGCTAACAGTGTGTGCTAAAAAAGAGAGAGAAAGCGCAAGCGTGCAGCAGGGAGAGCTGCTCTATGTTACTAATTGCTCCCCAAGCACCCCCACAGGTACATAGGCAAGAGGCTTGTGCTCTGGAGAACCAACGATGTCACAGAATACCATGAACTCATTCTGCTGTGCAGTCAGATACAGTAAAATGCATGCTTTGCCATTTTTCCTGGCAATTTTTTTACCAGCATTGGCAAATTTTTTCGACGAGTCCTGTCAAGTCCTGTCATAATGCGAAAGACACAGGAGAATGAAGACTCTTAAAATTGGTGAGGCAGCTTCAAAATGTATCATATGGCTTGAAGCAGTGTCACTCAAACTGTCTAATGAACCTTAAAGTAAATGTTAATTATTAGGTGAATCTTGTTAGAACGTTCAAGTCACATTTCAGCCCCCCTAAAAACGCTTAGCAGTAAATATATAAGAAATTGCATAGTTGCTAAAAATTGCCACTAAGATTACAAAAAGGACACATCCCATCCCCCAAATTTTCATTTTCATAATGCATACATACATGCTAAATAATTTAAATTGTAAAGTACTTACACAAGCAGTAGCATTTGTTTAAAGTTTTAAAGGCACTGCCTTACCGTCAATATGAACAGTAATACGATTTTAATAAACAATAAGAAACACAATTATGAATAATAGGAATGACAAAAACACACACAAACTTTCTGGATCCATTATAATAATGACAACTGCCTTCATTTTCTGTAAACATGTTTTGTAATCAATATTTTTTGACAAGTTTTGTACGATCCATCTTTAATTTAGTAATGTCTCGTATTAAAACCATCTGGGTGTAGTGTGGATCCAGATATATGAACCACTCTGTGGTGTCAGTTGTTTGGGCAAGCTCACAATGTGTTAGCACTCTGAAGAACGTGCTTGTCTGTTCAGTTAAACTATCTACAACGCCGGAAAAGCTGAAAATATACTTTTCCGATCTATCACTTTATCACCAGGCAACATCGGCCAAAAATGTCTTTGCTACAGCTCACACTGCCTGTGCCAATAAGTAGGTGATATTTCTATCAACAATGCTGCAGACAAAAAAAAGGGACATGGTTCTCCAGCAGTGGTGGAAGGTTAGATTAATCAGGGTTCGAACAGAGGAAAAGCCATCTGGTGTCATAAATCATTTCTGTCGCTGTGAACAGAGAACAGCACGTTCCCCGAAGCACTTCAAATACACTGCTGCATGTAAACGTGAAAACATGAATTCAGAAAATTGCCAAAGCTTTTTTGCACAGCTGATGACATTACAAAATACGACAAGTGCGTAGCTGAGATGCAACAGTGTAACGTAATACTTGCAGAAGATACATGCATATAGGCCTGCTGGTTGATTTAAACACATTTCTTGACAGTGTGAAAAGAACCTGCAATTTTAAGTAATAGAATTGTGCAGAACTGAATTCATATTGAATTAATTGAATTGAATTAATAGAATTATTTCTTTATATTTGCAGGACTGGAACCACCAATGAGAAAGACAATCCCACCCTAATCTCAGCCTCATGTGACACGTCCACAGTCAGTTACCATAGGTAACCGTCTGATGCATGTTTCCCACACTGGAAAAGCTGTTTTTGATTTAGTAAGCATAAATCTTATTTTTTGTTACTGTTCTGTTTTGTTAGTATCTGAGAAAGCAGGTGAAAACTCCTCAGCTACCCACAACTGTATCCACAGCCAATGAGATGTTGTTTAAATCTAGCCTATGGAGACTATAATCACCATCACTCAACATGATCAATCACTCTGACAGTGACTGCCCCCTGCGTTACCCGGGGTCACTGCTTGACAACATATGGTTTTGCCCAAGCAAACGATTTGTCAAATTCGATGAATGGCAATCATCTGAGGGGGGGATGGTTCCAGCAATTCAACATAACTGCAGTATAGCATGGGCTCCTGACTCCAGGCGGGGTGACAATCGTGTCTGTTTGCTGACACTCCCACATGATTGGGTACTTTATTTTGTGACTGAGCAAAGGCCCTGTGACAATTTACAGCATGACTAGGGGGAATAGATTGGCAGAGTTATACAAAAGTGGAGTGTGTCCTTAAATGGATCGCCCTGTGTCAGTCTCCTGTCATCTGTCAATGAGAGGTTGAGTTACATTGCAACAACAAAGGCATTTCAGCTTGAATGCTCACAGACTTTCAAAATTGCCCTTTAAAGAGTCAGAATACAGTTGCTTCATGCTTTTCATTAAACTGTATGAGCAGCTGATTCAATAACATTCCAATACCAAAATATGACATGGAATACACTTACTGTGTACACACCTTTGTTTTTTCAAAAGAATTAGACAAATATAAAGACAATTGGACTAAGAAACCATCTTAAAAAGTTATCTTCAAAAAAAGGTTAGAGTAGTATTACCATGTTTACCACCAAATATTTTGTAATATTATTTAAATACCATGGTACGTGAATGTAAAAATAATTTTGCCTCACAGTAAGGGAAAGTACCATAGTATACCTATGTATGTTTTTTCAAACATGTTTGAAGGTACTACTACCTTGAAAGGGGAGGGAACCGTCAGGGTAAAAAATAATTATACAAGAAAGTTGTGATTTTTCATCAGTTGTAATTTTGTTCAAATTTAATGTTTTATAAATGTTGTAATTTTTTTTAGGAAATAAATGCTTAAAATATGGCTATTTAGTTTGTGTTGGCACATGAGGGGTTAAAGGAAGGAGACTGGTTTCTCCTTATTAGGATATTGCCACTTTCAGCATTTTCTGCGGTTGGTGGTCCAGCCAAAAAGATTACAGATGACCAAGCAATAGTAAATCAATGAGAGGCTCATTTCAAGTGACAGAAAAACTGACCAACCATATTCCTTTAAATGGGTGAGTTCTTTTCTGCTATTCCAGCTGATTTTATTCTGGCCAGCCAGCCACTGTTTTGTATAAGTTAAGCTTTATTTGGATAAAGTTCAACATGCTGTGTAATAATAGTATTTTACATAAAAATCGCTTGTTTGGTGATGAGTCGCTATTAAATGTAGTGATGAGTCGCTGTTGTGCTTTTCGGTGTTGTGTAGAGGGCCAAGATTCAGAAGCCATGGCTCACTACTGCTTCAAAATTCATGTAAATACTCTGATACAAGAATATGATAAACGTTCATGGATAATATCAATGAACCATAGTACTACCATAGTGTTTTTTAGGGGAAGGTAATTCCACACCCAAAAACATAAAACTAATCACATGTAAGATACATGTACTGTTGTTAAAATTGCAAACAAATAATGCAAGGCCAACCACATTATTTGTGTTAATATCCGGGGACACACTGCAAAAACATTTTTACAATTTGCCCACCTCTTTCCTTTTCTGATCTCACAAAACCTTAGCATTTATTAAGAAGCTTTTTCACTCTGACTTTTGCCTCCAGTGTTACACTGTTTTTCACACTCCTATTTGTCTCGTTCCCTCCCACTTTCTCTTTAGAGATGTTAAAGCGGAGGACTAAGTGAGAGCCAAAGGCCTCCCCCGCAGTGTAGTGTGGGCGAGCCAGGACATAAGTGGTCCTTCTACAGGCAGTCCCCAGCCCTTCTCCTTCATTCTTATTCCTCTGCTCTCTCAGAGATGGCGAGACTGACAGGGCAGCGTTTCAGTTCAGTGTCCTCTATCTCTCTCCCTGTCCTCCCATCCTGATGTCTGCTGTCTGCTTGACATCCATTCCGCTAAGGGACGTGCGTCTGAACTGAGGATTGTGGAGCTACTGAGGATTAGCTGTGGATCTGTTTTGCACTGAGTCTCAGTATTTGTTTCAGTGTGTACTCTCCATTAGGAGCTGATTATTAATTGGTTAACAGTACAGCCTGAAGGCTCTGCAGGGGTGTTTTCCATAAAATGTGTATGCTTAGAACTGGTTTTTTTTATATGGAATGAATTTAAAATTGAGTCTGTCTTATCTTTTATAGGTGTGTGGTAGTGGCACTAGTGGCAACAAACAGAATTTCAAAAATTATTGTTTTTCAAACAGATTGGTCAGACAAACAGACAAACAGATATACCACCTCAAATTCACACCACTGGTTGATTCAATGTGATCATGTCAAAACATTCACAGATTTCAATTCTATTTGTAAGAAATTATACAATTTATCCTTATGTAATCATTAGCACACATAATTCTAAAGATAGTATGAATTCTAGTTTACACAATAGAATTCTCCATAATAGTCTGGTCCCTAGATATGGTAAAAATGTAAGCCTACTGTATGTGACGTGCCGATTTTATCATCCATCAGGTAAAAATGACAAATTTGATCATTTAGAAAACTGAATACAGGTTACGGGTTTTGTAAAACTTAGCAGGTATCATTAATAATATTTCCTGTCTCACAATTCAGTCAATTCACAGTGGATAACATTAAGTTTTGTCCCACATTTGTCAAATAGGTTAAATATTCTGTTTCACTCAGCAATGTCACATTACGCAAGTTTAACGTGTAAGTGAATGTCGTTTTTATTATGTCTTTACACAGCAGTGGTTTAATAAACTAACTGCGAGCACTTCACATAAACCACAGCCATAAACCACAAAAGCACTTCCTAGAAATAAATTCTATTCAAGATTCTTCACTAAATCTTACTTTTAAAACTTGACAAGAAAGTAATGTGGGTATTGTTCATTCTTGATACGAAAAATTGCTTATGATGGTCCTCATTATTAAGTCTTTTTGGATAAAAGCATCTTCTAACTGACTAAATGTGAATGTAGCAGTAAAATACATTTGTGTAGAGTATAGTCAATACGATACAAAGTAACATCATTGGAAAGCTGTGACAATCAAATACAAATCCGTGAACCCTTTCCTCCACACTTTACCTGCCAAACCTCACAGTCAGTGTACTAACATCAAGAAAAAAAAGCAAAACTTCCTCCCTGCATAATTAAGTTGTCTTAATAACAAATAAAATCTTAATACAATTTATTTTAACATGATATCTTAATATGTTCCACTTGGCTGCATAAGACACCAAGAGACCACAAATCTCCTTTGTTTTGAACGTTTAATGAGAAGGAACGTTCCTTCTCTGCTTGCTAATGGAGTTACGGCAGGGAATATGATCATATCCAACTGGGAACGCATCACCCAGCAGAGATCAGCCAGTGGTTAGCTCTTTGTATTGCAAATAGCTCGTCTTAGACAACAACCTTCAAGAAACAAGAGTTTTCTACAACCAGCCCATTAAAGAAAGCGCAGGTATGTTTCCTTCAATTGATCAAACAATAATGAGCAATACTGGAGGCAACAGTTTCAATTGCTCTCTTGATTGTGTCTGTGAAAGAGAAAGGCAATTGTCGGGATTGTAAGGTTATTGTTAATGCATTGTGATTCTGAGAAGATTGGCAGACTCATTCAGTGTTATTTAAGCAGGAAATTAATGATTATGCCAACGTTTCCTGTCTTCTATATCTGCTTCTCTAGTGACCTTCACCGCTACTGTAAAATGTCCCTCTGGACTTCTTATCTCTCCAACTCTGCATTAATGGAGTCCAAACGGCTCACACTGCCAACAGTGTCACTGTCACCCGGAAATCTCTACAACTTAGCATAGAATTCAGTCCAGATTCCAACAAGGCTTGCTTTTACTTGAAGATTCTTGAACGATGTAGCTCTGAGACAATTTAAGAAGTATAGTTCACCAGCAAATGAAAATGTCATTAATTATTTACTTTTGTTATTTTCTGTGTCCCACGGAACAAATTCAGAAAATATTGATGCTATTCTTTTTCATATAATGAAAGAAAATGGAAGCTGAATGGCTTGTTCCTAGCATCTCCTTTTGTGTTCCATAGGGAAAAGCATTACATTATTGGAACAACATGAGGGTAACTAAATCATGACAAATTTTGTTTCTTAAGTGCATTAACCTTTAAACTTGGATTAGGTTTAAACCTTATAATGACGACATTATAATGATGTGGTTGGTAATGATTTTAAAACTTTCAACATAATACCAACACTTTAATTCTGGACTCTTTTCTGGCTCAAAAGAATCCAGCACAATCCAGGCTGGTTTGGTACTTTTCTCACAGGTTTACCAACAGCAATGTTCACTTAGAATAAAATCACTACTAGAAAGTGTGAATATATTAGAGAGAGTAACAAAGTTTAACTTCAGTTTCTGTTACTGTGTTGGTCCATGCATCTAGGACAAAGAAAAATCTGAGTCATACCTTCAGCCTCTCGGAAACCCCATCAGTGACGCTGATGGTGAACTCCTCAACTTTTGGGACCTTTAGCTTGGCCTTGTTCTTCTGCTCCGTCTGGTACTCAGTCCGTGTCTTCACCACCACCTGCACAGAGAGCACTCAACCATTTAAACCAACTAAAGCAATAAATCAATGAGACAGGGTCAGAGTTTGATATCTGATATACCATAAATCCAGTGAGATAAGGCAAATTTGGCAAGGTGCTGTAATCATGCTAGGTCTTTCTAAAATGTTACCTGTTCTTACCTGTTCTTCCATGATCACTTAATTACTGAAAACAAACAAAAAGCTAAGGTTGTGTGTCATTTAGAACTGAATGAAGAATAAATTTTTAATTCAAATCTCATTTCTGAATTTAATTTAAGAGCACATAGGTAGAATTGTCATTTAAATTTAAATTGAAAGAAGTGAAATTAAAACAGAATAAAAAAAACGAACACTAAATAAACACTAATAAACACTAAAACGGAACCAAACAACTTGAAGTGCCTCATAAGATGGAAACCTCAAACAAATCACTAGTTACCTGCCATGCCCAAAAATGTTGCCCATGCTGTTGTGTTATAAATGTGTTTCATTTCTTTTAATTTATTTCCCATGTATCATTTTCAATTTAATTCTGTGATATGGTCAGTTAAATTTATATCCTTAAACTCAACATTTTGGCACAGATGTAGGAATACCACCTCTAGATGATTACAGCTCTGCAGTGACCTCCATCCCTGCCACCTCACTTCCTAGCCCTGAAGTTAATGAAGTCCTGCAGAACACAGGATGACTTTCCGCTATTTGTCATGAACTCTGTAATTACTGCTTATCTGTCCGTCCCAAACCCTCTGATGTTTCATTTTCCCCTAAATAAGCATCTTGTCTTCTTCTATTTGTCCCTCCGTTTCCTGAGCTACGTGAGACACCCTGTTATCACTGGAATAGTTATTCCTGTTCATGCACTCCCCCAGAATGCAACCTCAACCTTCAGGCAAAATTGCGCATTGTCTTCATTGCTGCTGATTCAAACCATCGATAGTGTCAACACCACAGACTACGGCAGCTTGGACTGGATTCACTTCAATATGAACATTGTTCTGATATGCTGCAATGACAACCTGTTTGATTAAGAAATCTTTTGAATAATGATGAGATGGAGATGACATGCAGCTTGTGATTTGCATGTAATCAGCGAATGATGAATGTGGCGGCCTGCAGATCATGTATTGGTAGTGAAGTAAGGCTTGAATGACATTGTGGATAATAATAAAACCTGTCCAAAAAGGAGCACTTGCAGTGGTCTAAACTGTATCTCAACAGTATGTGCAGGTGGATCTCATGAAACCTGTAAAGAAAGTCATATTTTACCACAAGGTAAAAACAAGAAATCATATTTTTATGAAGAATACGTCCCGTCGACACTCCCATGCCTATAATGCTTCTGATATAGTCTCACATGATTTTTTCTAATTAATCGAGTTACTGTAATACAGTCAAAATTTTGCATTTTAAATGCAATTTTAAAATAAATAATTTTGCAATTTTAAATAAAATCAATTGATCAAGTGAGCAAAAATGTTATCTTTGGGAACTGGCTGTTAAATGAATCTGCTGTACACTTCTTATTACAGTAAAAAAAAATTATTTTAGATTTTGTTCTTAGCTTGACTCATGTAAAATAAATACTGCTAGGACAGCTTTCAATCATTTGCAGTAATTACTGCCTGATTGCTATCTGCAGACCTCCAGAGAAAGATAATGATTTCCCGCAGGGTTGATCCTTGTCCTGCTTAGAGACTCTAATGTCAGCATAGAAAATTAATGGTTTATACATTGTACAAATTATGGTGACCAAGTTTCGATCCGATATCCTACTTTAAGCAACAAGGGGGATTTAGCTAAAACAAAATTTTTCAAAATTATGTTTTGTTATGCTGACATTAAAAAGTGGTTGGGGCCCTAGTGGTCAGCCTGCTTTAGACGTGCTCAGGGGCCCTGATGTCCAGCTCTCACTGTATGCCAAGGTCCTTGTGTTCAGCTTCTTTTGGCATTGTCAGGCTGCACAGCCTGTGGTTTTGGAGACCCTTGACAGTCTGAGGCCCCAGGACATTCAATCCATTTGCTTGATCAATAATTAGACTATCAATGTGTCATATCTGGTCAGATGATGATTGACTAGATATGTCATACTACACAGCTAGTATTTAGAAGAAATGTATTCTGTGTGGTCAACTGCAGCATTTAAGACCAGATCTCATCAACAGCCTTAAAAATACATAAAACAAAGCTTCAAACTCTGCTGTATATATATATATATTTGCTACTGCTTGTTTACTAATGCATAATATGCGAGAGCTACTAGTTTTTGCACAGAGGAAAGCCTCACTCATTGACATAGACATGTTAATAATCTAACACATCCTTTATACCTGAGCTGGCATTCAACAGAGGATGCAGCAGCTGCCATATGACGGCTGAGATAAAATGCCTTTTTCTGTTTGTCATGCAGGCCAATAAAGCATCCCAAAGAGTCCCAAGGGATTATCCAGCAAGAAGCATGGGGGGTGCTAGGGCTTAGATTAGGGTTGTGCACTCCTTTAAAATATGACAGCGTGCGCTTTTATAACTGACTTGAGCACAGACTTCGACAAAGTGACAGGCCACTTCAGTTAGCAGGTGCAAAGCATGATTGTGCCATCCTCAGCAAAATCCCAAATGAGGTCCAAAGCACCACTTGAAAAGGTGTGACAGCTCTCACCGTTATGCACACTACTAGAAGATAGGTTTGCAACCTCATGTTGCAGTAAAACTGACTGTACCAACATGTTTGAAAACAAATGAAACCAAATTTATTATGAAAAGAATTGAAAGAATGTAATTATAGATTTAAAGGAGCAAAACATTTAGAAAAGCCTGGCTCACTGACATTTAACATTATAATGAAAGACTGTAATGTGTGATATTTAACGCTATCATGAAATAGCAACCAGACAGATTAAGTGAACACAGGGTTAGCACATCAGTATGCATTCTCAGGTATCAGAACTGGTTTAGACATGTCATGTTCATTATCAGGGATTTTTTATGATCTAATGTTTTGTTATATAAGATTTAATGAACAATGTTTCTTACCTTGTCCGGGGCTTGGTACTGAAGGTTAGTAACATCCAAGGGCGTGATGAGGGGGACGTTCTGAAAGCCGTCCTCAACACTCACTGCTTTTGCTCCTTTGTCTTGTAGATTACTCCCTAGTTTAACCATCTTTAAAGGATTGTTTTAAAGGATTCACGTTTCACCAGCCTACAAACACACGGGATTTTAAGACCAGCTGTAAATGCAATATAATTTTAAAATGTTGCAGCCCTTCGCTAAGTCACATATGGAGCACCTGGAAAAATACAAATCTATATACAGTAGCACCTTAGCACATCACCTTTGATGCATTTGGTAAACACCTCACGCATGTCTCTCTGTTTCCAGCTAAATTATCATGGTTTAATAAAACATGCGCTTGTGAAAAATCGAAAAAAATTATAGTTTGCGATGATCATTAGGTCATTACAAAGCACTGTTTAACAATCGATAAATGCGTTGTTCAAAATAAAGATATAACGCATCTGCGCCCCTTTTATGGCTGGTTTACCAGTCACAACAATTTATCTCCCACCCAAACACAATACGCACGAGCTGTAAATGTGTTTTAAACACGTACTCACCGAAATGTTCCACTTTCACGCTTTTATTGGGTTCTAAGGCAGTTTGAATTCGGGTTGTTGAGGAGGGCAGGTGGAGCGACGAGATGGAGAGGCTGTATGTGTTTGAGAGAGTGTGTGTGTGTGGTGCTGATGCGAGAGACGCAGGTACTGACGGCCTCCTTCCGCGCGCACCGTGCAGCATCCAAACCCTCACTTACACACAAGCCACTAGGGGGGATCTGAAGGAAACGCTGCATTTGTTTTACCCGACCCTCAGAAACCTTGGCGCTCAACACCATCCCACGCAGTCTTGTTTGCCATCTAGTGAATAACAGAGAGAAGTGCAGTAGCTTTCTCGGGTGGGATATTCCAGTTCAGACTTGTAGAGAGGCGATTTTACCATTAAGTGGCATATTGCATTTTACGCATGTCCGGTGGCTCATCCGGTTTCCAGTGGCATTTGCCACTGAAACTTGTGGCACTTGATGTAACAGCTGTGGAACACGCAGTATGTGTTGGCTACGGAAGTGACCGACATGCCGGTATATGCTGAGGAACGCGTTGAGGACTTGGCAACTATACTGACATATAGTGACATATTTTTTTTAACGAGCCTGCTAGGTAATATAATGCTTAATCATATTACTAAGCGATGAATTGGACAATCAACATGTCAAGATGCTGCTTGTTAACACTAACGAGAGGTTGCATGGTCATAGTATTTTAATCATATTTAGGTTTTGGTGGGTGTATTTTGATTTAAGAAAGCACCAAACCATAGCCTCTTTTTTCTTTTTATTTAGTTATTTTTAATAAATAAATATTTAAAATGAAGTCATTTTTAATAACAGTTTATGAGTTACCTATATTGTGTTTAATATCAGCGCCCATTATACGTTGTCGATCAGACAAACTACCTGCTATAAGACACTCATGGAATTCTTTTATCATGTGTCATTGAATACAGCTTTAGAAGTGACAGTAAACTGTAATTCTTCATTTTGACACGATACTGCAGCACACCGACAGGTGGCAGTATAACGTCGACCAGGTTTAGGTGCGTTATTTATTAATGAGGAGCTTTGCAAAATGAACGAAATAACGTTTTACATTGTTTAAAATTATATAAGATAAATGTATAACAATAGCAACAACAAAAATAATAATTACGATGACAATATTCATATTGGGGATGTTTTCTGGTATGTTCTGATATAGCTGCTTAAAGCCTGAATTTAAAGCATCTATTTAATATCCTTCTCTGCTGTTACACAGTATATATTATGCTCAGACAATGGCATGTGTCAGTCACTCCCGGAGTAATAATATATTTCTAATATATTTCTATTTCTTATTGAAAATAATATATTTCACGTTGAAGCTGGTTTTAGAATTAAACTACTTGAATTTACTGTGCTATCGCAGTACGGAGCAGTGACAAAATAATCTGCAATAAATAATTCTAATAATAATGTGCTGTATAATACAACGAATTACATGCAATAAGAGAGAGATGACAACAGAAAACAGAGGCCTGCTTCTTACTCTGGGGGTAAGGAAAGGGGGGTCAATGATTTTACCCAGCAAAACGCACTGTAATTTTCACTTTTATTTACTTAATGCATAGCCAAACCAGACAGACATGAAACAACATCACTGAATTTATTATGAGGTGTAGTTAATACCTTTTGTAAGGTTGTCTCAAACTATTTCTACAGCTCACTTTTAGTCATGGGATGTTTTTACATTGTTTTAATAAGAACTTTGTATAAGAGAAATCTAAATCAAATCAATATTTGGTGTGACCACCATTTGCCTTCAAAACAGCAGCAATTCTTCTAGGTACACTTGCACACAGTTTTTGAAGGAACTCGGCTGGTAGGTTGTTCCAAACATTCTGGACAACTAACCACAGATCTTCTGTGGATGTAGGCTCTCTCACATCCTTCTGTCTCTTCATGTAATCCCAGACACACTCGATGATGTTGAGATCAGGGCTCTGTGGGGGCCATGCCATCACTTCCAGTACACTTCTTGTTCTTCTTTATGCTGAAGATAGTTCTTAATGACTTTGGCTGTATGTTTGGGGTCGTTGTCCTGCTGCAGAATAAATTTGGGGCCAAT